>SNQJ01S0305405.1:0-10167 GCA_010110895.2 Picea sitchensis | reverse complement strand
ACAAGATATATCAAATGCTTCGTAGAGGATAAATATGCATTCAAGTAAGAAAAGAAAGAATAAAAGACAAGAAGAGAAGTCTAACCATTAGATAGCCTTTTCCATTTAGTGCAAAATGAAATAAGTTTCAACTTTACAATCAGAAACATAGTTTTTGATAATATCACCACTATTCCTCCCCCTCTTCAACCTCTTTCTTCATGGTTTATATATAAAGATGATTATTAACCACATTACAACCTTCTAGGGAGTGAACTCTATCCATAATATCCATAAATCAAGGAATAAAATTCAAATTGGTGATCATCCTCATGAAATCTAGCATTATTAAAACTCCAAATCTGGGACAAATTTGTTTCCAATATACTACTACAGCCAGGGCACTGAAAATAGGGGTCAAAACCTATCCTCCATGCTTAAAAAAGGCATAAGGATCCTATGTCTTCATAGATATGATGCAACAAATCCTCAAAGTATCCAAATACTTGATTTCAAGATCCCTTAGAAAGAGGAGATTGTTGGGTATGTGTTATATTCTTTGCATGTGTGTGTGTGTGGGCACATTAGATTCGACAACTACTTCTGACGATCCCAACTTCCTTCGTACCTGGTGTCATGTGCACTGAGCGGTTTCCTATGGGGGTCCCATGGGGGGCTAGGTATGCCCCCCCCTGGTTACGCGCAACGCCCCAAAATATTTTTTTGGGTGGTTTTTGCTATTTTAGTGGATTTTGCTATTTTTAGCGGTTTTCTAAATTAATCCTGGATTAAGGGATTAGGGTTTTGGTAGCTACAAAATACCTAAAACATTATATATATTGTATGGTGAATGGTGAAATTAATAAAATGAAGAGTTGAAAGGTGCGACACCAAGGAAGACTGGTTTTCTCCTCGTTAAGGGTTTTTCAGCGTAAATCTCTGTGTACTATGTGTATGAGCCATTGATTAATTTATGTTTTGCTTAAGAATCTATATGCATTGCTTTACTTCACATATTTAAAACTTAGAGAGATGAGATTGATTAGACAATTTTGCAAGAAATAACTTGGAGAAATTATGAAAATAGGCCTCAAAGATATATTCAAATATCTCAAAATGTGATAGTTGTTGAAAAACCGAGAGTTTTTTCTAAATCAATCCATTCTTGACAAAGCAATTTACCAGATTTTAAAAATTCATCTCTAGTTTCTCCAAAAATGTGCCCAAAGTTAGTGTCTAAAACAGGAAACTAATTTTGGTGAAATCCTAAAAAATAGGCGTCAAAGATCTGTTCGAATCTATCAAAATGTGATAGATGTTGCAAAAACGACATAGGTTTTTATAAATCAGTATGTTCCTGATAAAAAAAATTCCATTTTTTCAAAAATCCATCTCCAGTTTCTCAAAAAATGTGCCCAAAGTTAGTGTCTAAAACAAATAAAAAAAAAACAAGTAACATGAAGGTTTCAATAACACCTTTCTTTTCATGCTTCAATTATTTAATTATTGTATGCCAAATTTTTATATTTTGCTTTGTTGATGCATCCCCTATTTTTGATTGATTTTCACTATAATCTTCCTCAGGTGCAGGTTGATTTAAAACAATTGACAGCTTGGGATTTCTTCTTGTCATTTCATCTTTTGATTTCACCGTTTCTGGAATTTGCAACTGTTTCTTTGTCCTCTTTATTTTCTTTGGGGTCTTCTCCACTACATCATCATCAAGAATAACCAAATTATTCTCCTTCAAAGAGGGCTTGAATAAGGCTTTGGAATTGAGCCTGAGTTTGTTAGTTTCCCTGGTTTTAGGTTTGCTTTTATAATCTACAACTCGTTTTCCCTTCTCAATTTTGCTCTGTTTCTTTTTAGTGATCCTTTCTACAGGTTCCACATGATATTTTGTTTGAGGTTGCAATTTGACTTCTGTGAGTTGCCCTATTGTATGTTTTTTCATCCTTCTAGTGTAAACTCTCTCAAAACATTTAGACTCATGCTTTGAAACAAAGGAATCAATTTCTGGTTTATTCTTGATTTCCTGTTGTAACCGAATTTTTCTTTTGCAAGACCTGGTTCTTCTAGATACAGGGGATTTTTTTTTTATAACTTTGTAGAACTTTTAGGAGTTCCCTTTCCTTTTTTGGATTTCTTTTATGGAGTGACCCTTTATTTTGATTCCTTCTCTTCAAGGTTTAGTGAATTAATCAACTGATTCTAGGTAAGTTGCAATTCTCTCAATGCATACAGAACCGAGGTTTTGACGAGGCCCTGATGAAACAAACTTCGAATGATTACCAAAGCAGTTTTCCATTCCTCTTTAAGCCATTTCTATGGAATACCGTGACTCCAATTAGGGTTTTGATGTTCTGGAATAAGAAAATGATTGGCCAAGTCAGCAAGAAGGTTTTCCTTCTTCCACCATCTCTCTCCACACACAGACAGTCTACATGTTGCTCCAATCGAATGTTTTGTAATGTGTATCAACACATCACCCACCAATGCTTCAAATCCATCAAAATTCTACACGAAAAGCATGGAGATTTCTTCATGGTATCCCTTGAATGTACAACAGAACTCGAACCACCCCGCATCCTTAAATTTCTACATGATTTGGGGAAAATCCTCGAGTAATTATATTCCTTCAGGTTCTAATCGAATGCTCTGTCCATCGTTTTTGGGAGACATTGTACTCATTACCCTACAAGTACTAGGGTTTCATACTGATGGTCTTTTAGGAATTTCCTAGGCATTCAAATGATATAAAAGGCCTCCTTTATCTGCAGAATGGTTGTTAGACCATGATATAGATACAAAAGTGTAAAATCATAACAGTTTGTGTTTTAAAACGTGGCCTGAAACCCTAGTTTGATGTAAACATTGTCTAGTACAAACATGATCTTTCTTCATCTGCATCTCGATCCTCATTATGTTGAAATCATAATATTTTGTCATTGTTGGGTTTTTGGCATAATCTCATAATCACTGACATGATTTTTTGGGATTGAGGACGTTCAAATCAATCATGATTTCAAGTGCTACAAGAATAATGGTATTCTTGTAGTGCCTATTTCAAATTTTCGAAATTAATAAAAATGGGCTCCAAATATCATGGGAGATACTCAAATGATCTAAAATTCAAACTTTATCTAACTAACAATACATCACAAAATATGATTAAGCAAACAAAAAACACACTACAAGATATAGAAGAAAAGAGTCAAAGGGGAAAATTAAGCAAACAAAGCACAGTAGAAAAGGGAAATTTATGGATGAAAAGTGATGACATTCAAGGACTAACACTTCTTATCGTTAGTAATGATAGTCACCAGTGATGGATAAATCACTAGGGTTTAACCATTGCTCTAAAATGGATCTAAACAAATGAATGGTTGTAATACTCAATACCTAAGTGAAAATCAACAATCAATGAGGTTATATAAATTATTAAAGACAATGCAAATTTCAAAGTAATTGAGAGAGAGAGAGAGAGAAATGAAAAAAAAAAAAATAGGAGAGGAAGGGAGAGAGGGGAATAGGAACTAAAAGTTCAGTCGCTTAGTCCTCCCATTACCCCCCATATCTCCTATATCTTATTATAACCTGACTCTAAAATAATCTTTTGGACAAAGTGGTGAGGATGCATAGAGAGACATGAACTACATTGTAACTAGAGATTTCCTAAATAGAGAGTTAAACAACCATTCAACGTTGATTTTCCCATTTGGGTTTCTAGGGTTATGTGATTGATTTTATTTGCAATAAGAATTCTCTTATATGTGATTTATATGCTTCTCTTATTTACAGTTAATATGTTGTTTTGAGTATGTCAATGGTGCTAAGGAAGATTCTCAATTGTAGTTATGTTTAGTTTACTCAAAATTTCATTCCCCATGAGAAAATTAAGAATGCAAAAAACTTTGTGATGCCCACCAATCATCTTACTTTGGGATTCAAGATCAAAGGTTGAAATGAGATTTCCATTGCAAATTAATAGTCGGGCTTCTAAATTTGATTGTAGGGAACAATACAATAAAAAAAACATTGAATTGAAGGATACCATTGGCATCCCAAATCCATCTTGCATGCTATGTATTTTAAGTGAGGCTAGACACTGCTAATTTATCCCTCTTGAGGATGTACATGTCCATACAAGTTGTACACCTCAGATAATATTTTTTGGGCATTCGTATATGAGTTGGAAAGTGGAAATGGTTGGCATCTTTGCCATCTAAAGATTGGTAAATATAATTTTGAAGTGCAATACAAGGTCCCTTGACTCTATGTTGTATGGTTTCATGTAGACATTGATTGCAATAATTCTCTCCCTCCAACAACCATGGGTATTCTCCATCGTTGAGGTGATGTTCCACTATAATCAATTATTGGCACTTTTTTTTATTTTGTCTCTTTCTCTCAAATTAATTTGCTTGTCACCATCAAATATCAACTGGAATAATCCTCTAGGTGATTTTAATTAATGCTTGAAATTGAATGACTGTAGGGAAAACATTTACATGCTTATGCATTTCTCTTTAATTGTTAGAATCATATATGTCTCCATGCAAGTTTTTGTTGAGTTGTATTTCACTTATGAGCCAAGTATTGGGGAATATGAGGTCGTTCCAAGAGAAATAGTTGGCTATTCCATTGCTTTGTATTTAAATTCAAGAAGTGGATTAAATTGATTATTAAACCGAGTTGTTCATTCATTGGATTTATGAGAAAAGTGCATGGGATTGTTAGTGTTTATTTCAAGCCAAACTTAATGGATAGTTGATAAATTAATGCATAGAAATCTAGATCACTGATTTGAACATTGCTTCTATCATTACAATACAACAGATAAACAATTGGAAGCCATTTCTTGCACAATTAGAGACTAACACTTCATCACTCAACTCAACCATATATCTCGGATTTGTGAGTAGTTGAATGTGCCTTCTATTTTAAAGAGAAGCATAAATGAAGGAATTGGCAATTGGATTTGAATTCTAGATAGGGTTTTTCACAAATAATATTCTTGATTGACACCGCACATAGTGACTTGGCCTTTGTTAAGTACTCATCTAGATCTTCCCATACAGAGGGAAGCCTAGCTAATTCGTGTATTCCTGCTTCTTCATTAACAACATGGAAACTTGAGTTTGGAGTCTTGATTATCGATGCTTTTTTAGCTAGTTGTTTAATGTGCATATTACACCAAAGATATAGGCCTTATTATCAAGACTAAGCAAGGTTTATAGAGAAAAAATTCATTTTTGCAGAGGATCCATGTTGGTGAAGTGAGTGGGTTATAAGTTCCTTATTTACAAATCATAGGGTATAAGAGTAGTTGAAACCTTAACTATGAAGAAATTGTGAGAAATTTTAAGAGAACATAAACCTAGCATGGGTAAAGAAAAAAGAGAAAGGTTAGAAGACTTGCGGGCAATCAATGTTCAAAATAGAGAATAGAACAAACACTTGAAGGAGAAAGCTCAGATGTATGATCAAAGGATGACAGAGATGGAGAAGAACCTTGAAACCTCAACAACATTGTTTCCATTGCTAAAAAAACCATTTTCATGAATGTCAAGACTCCCTCACAACTGTCATGGAAGATTGGGACAAGAGTAGAGTGAAACTTGTGCAATTCAAAGAGAAGGTCATCTAGATGGATAGATGGCAAGAGGATAGGCTCACTCAGATGATGGATCAATTGCAGTGAGAGTTACAGGTGAAGGAATAGGCATTGGAAAATCTACAATTAGTTATCCAAGAGACCAAGGAAATAAAACCATCTTCCATTACCACTATCGAGGCCAACAAAATGATTGAGACAACTTTGGTAAGCTCACCTTCCTTAGAAATTTATCAAGATCATTTTGGTGAATTTGAAAATCATACTAGGGGCATTGGTTCAAAGTTTTTAAGGCAATTGGGATACTATGGACAAGGGCTAGGGAAGAGAAGACAAGCCATCCTAAGCCCTATTATAGCTCAACTAAGGGTCAAGCGCACATGCCTAGGTTTCGATGGTATACAAGAAAAGGCCACAAACAACAAGATCACATTTGTGAAGAAAAAATACATGGTAGAATTGGCCTACTCATCGAAAGAAAGAGCAACATTGAATGAGGATTGTATCGCACTACCACTCCATCCTTATTGTGGTAAATTAAGAAGGGAAATAATGAGGAAAGCACAAAGACTCGAACTACACTAACAATCAAAAGAAGAGGAAATAAATTTAACTAGAACAAGAAGACAAAGAACAATAAGTATGCAACAAGTAAGACATCCCTTGTTTGTCATTGTTACAAGAAGAAATGTGATAGAGATGTCAACTGTTGGTATTCCAAAGTATGCCATAGATGCAAAGTGACATAATACCTTGGGTAATGATAAAAAAATATACAAGACCGAGAAATTTAATTTTGATATCGACGATTTAAGGCATGCTAGTAAGGCCAATAATAACTTAGCGCTGAATTTCACAGAATTTTACTATGTGGGAAAGAATGCATGCCTAGAAATTGTGGCTCTAGATGATAGGGACTTACTTGAAAATTTAATAGAGTATTCAAATGAGGAAAATATTTGAAAACTTTAACATATTGATAGGGTGTCCATACATACCCCATAAATTGTCAACTTTTTTGTGGTGAGAAGAAGAAATTATAATAAATAATAATCGGTACTTGACGATCACATGACACTTATAGTATTGATGATCCTTTATAGAGTCACCTCAGGTTGAAAAACTTAACCAAAGTAGATCCATGTACTAGATGGGGGTTGATGACCTTCCTTTCATTAGATGTGATATCTAGTAATCATTGCACATACTAATAATTTTGGTTTTACTGATGAATCATGATAAGAATGGTCATGATGTCTTATTGTTCTGCATGTTTTATGTGTTGGGATGATGTGATGTTATCTTAAGAACACCTGTGGTATTTACACATGATGTTATGTTAACATGTGGTTCCATTTATTTGTGTTGATGTAATGCTATATTTTTTATAAAGATATGATGAGGCTATATTTCTTATGAGAGTATTTCATGATGTGATGGCATGTTGTAATTGCATGGAGTTATTTTATGAAGATATGTTTTTATGATGGCATGCATGAGCATATGGTGCCTTACTATTTAGGATGTTGTGATGACAATGCTATTGTGTTCTCATGATGACATGCAACAATTGGCTTGTGCATTCTTTTTATATGATATGATGATGCTATGATTATAACTAATGCAATCAATGCATGTTGTGAGGTGATGATTGATAGAAAATCCACGAATGGACTGAGAGGACTGGTTCATTCCATGATCTTGAGGGAGCCCATACCTACGAAGGATAATATCCACAAAGTACACCTTATGGGGTGGGTACAAACTCAATCAATAAACCTATGCCAATGGTTCTTTTACCTTGTATAATTCTCAATGAGACATGGAACCATCTTCCGAAGGCTAGAGTGCTTGATATTAGAGTTGTGATGCCAAATTCAGAAGAAAGGCTAGAGTATTACTTTCCAATGGAGTTGTGGGGTTGGAATTCTACCTAGGGTTGAGTACTTGGTAGGAGTTACAGAGGAAGTTTATGTCATCCTTTCAAGATGTCTGTGTTACACGAGTTAGTGTACTAGACCAAATGTGTATTTAGGTAGATGAGGCCTCGATCCTTGGGGCTCTGGTTAGATCAATAGGCTTAGGCTTGATACCGAAAGTTGGGAAGATGACTAGAGTTGTGCTTGCACTTCCCCAGAGTTTTGAGGTGGAATTTTGATGACTGTTGTGGTCACTAGCATGGATTTTATACTATTTACAACAAAGGGTGATGTGGAAGATACAATAAGAAAGAAAAAGAATTTAAGTAACATTATTAAAATGTACGTTGGGACTAAGTTCCTTGAAGGGGGTGAGTATGTAATGCCTAGTATTTATTTGAATTAAATCCTATACTTGGTGATGAAAATAAATAATTAGATAAACAAATAACTTGTCTTAAATATAATAACAATAAATAATGATAATGATTATGATAATAAATAAAGAAAAAACGAAAAAAGAAAGAAATTACTAAAATGAAATTTAAGGGAAAATCTAAATAAAGAAAACTAACTAAAAGATGCATGATTAAGTAAAGATAAGAGTTAATTGTTCGATGACAAGTGGAGCTTACACATGATGATTTTTGTATGAATGGATGCGAACAAAAACTATTTAATGGATGTTGAGAAGGTGGTAAAGGCATTTTTGGCTGAGAGTATTTTGAGCCACAGAGCTTTTGCTTTGGAGTTTGGGCTTTAGTAGAAAGATAGAGGAATATAAGCTATCATAGGTTGTTAATTGAGGACTTGAGGGTTCCTAGTTGCATTGATTGAGGGGTTGGTTGGGAGGAGAGATGTACCCCATACTTATTGTCTAATGAATTGTTGTTGGTAGGAGCGAGTGACTGGAGCACAATTACTCCATGGTCACTGCTATTATAAGTAAGTTCCTTGTAAATCTTCTAAGTATAAATATAACTCTCACACCATATCACACTTATATTAACTTATGCAATAACAAATTGAATAATATTAAAATTCATGTATTAAATCGAATATTCACACTTATAAATTTATTTAAAATAATTTTATATTAAACCTGATGCGATGTACATTATTTATAAATCAACTAGATATTAAACATAAAGAACTTTAATATATTAAGCATAACCAACTTTAAGAAAAAAATTCTCTAAATAAGGTAAGTATAACCAACACTAAGATAGCTCAAACCATGTATTAAAATTCACACGTCCATATTAATATGGTGTCTTATTATTACAGAGCCTTCTGGTGAAAGTTATTTTTGTTACCTTAAACTAAAATGTATATTCAGAGGCACTTTGGTGCATAAAATTGTATGCAAGCTAAGAGTCTAAGCATGGAATTTTAATAGTAGTTAGTTATGTTTATTGTTCAAGTTTTAAATGGATTTTTTTCTTATGTTTCTGTAATTGGTTGTGATGTTAATATTATAGTGAAAGAATGTTATTATATTAATTTGAGAATTTGTATTATGAAGTGAACGTTTAGATTGACAAAACTTTTTATATAGATAATGTTTAATAAACTTTCTTTATTTATAATACAATATCCAATAACAATATTAACATACACATAATTATAATGAAAGACATATAAGTTGTTTGATTGTTTATGGAAACTTTTGTGATCAAAATTATTGTCTTTAGTTGAATGGGGTATTTAGATTACACCCTTGACATAGGACCAATTTTTAGGGGTAAGTTATTGATCCTTATATTCTTTGTTATACCTTATTGTTTATTTTATAGAAGTATGTTTTGGCAATAATAGTTTGTAATACATCACATGGGCATGAGTGAAAGAGGATCCATAATGCATGACATAACATTATTGGTAATATTAGTAAGATTGAGAGATGGAGGGTTGATCTTTGTAGGCAAAGATGGTTCACCCAATGAGAGATGGAGGGTTGAGCTTTGTAGGCAAAGATGGTTCACCCGATGTCCTCTAGGCCTTTGAGTCTCCAAGAGGTCACGAGTTTAGGACCAAAGCATGTTGAGCTAATTATAAATGCCTAGTGGCATGGGGTTTCATAAGTTCAAGATGAAAGCATGTGGAGTTGACTATAAATTCCCAGTGGCATGGGAGTTTCTTGGTCTCAATGGATGGTATGTCCAAGGTGGTGGATACATCATGCTTGATGAAAATGTAAACCACCTTTATATATATATCACAACGCACACCAAAAAATATGCACACATGGCAAGAGTAGCAAATGAAAACATGAGGACAAATTTCATCAAATAAAAATGATAAAAACTACCAAACCCAAATGTTGGAATATGTCCCTTGGAGTTCTTGCTAAACCAACAATGGTTCATTTTGAGTTTGGTGCATCAACAATGGTCTCGATCCAATGCTCCACGACAAAGGATGACCATCAAGTATCGATCATGCAAATTGAATCAAATCCTAGTTTGTAGGGTTTTAGCTAGATAAGATCTCATTTAGGTTGAATTGACCACATGACTCAAACAACTCTAAGTTGGAAGGGGCCTTTGATGGGGGAAGAAGTTCATTGGTTAGTTTCACTAAAACCTTCACCAACCCCGCCCTTGGTTAGTTTCACTAAAAACCTTCACCAACCCTGCCCTATTTGACCAA
>SNQJ01S0305403.1:0-10167 GCA_010110895.2 Picea sitchensis | reverse complement strand
TTGCTACTTCTTAGCCAAAGGGTTCTTCCTTGAGTGTTGTAGTTGGCTATGCTTCATTGTAATACTTCTAAATTGGGGAAGGGCATGCATGCTACATCATGATAAAAGGAAGGATCTGTCATTTTTTTAAAATGTCCTTAAGCCTAACACTAATATAACTTCATACAAATTAGTTATGCTTGAATTCATTTGAAAAATATTATATTAATTTGTAGAAATATTACTTACGTGGCTTCCTTTAGTTTGTATGACTTGAAGGGGAGATAAAAATTACAGCCCTTTGAGCAACTGGACCATTCTTTTTCTAAAATCAACCCCACACGTTTATCCTTTCTAATCCCTAATAGTTAATTGACTTAATATGCCGACCATTGCTCCTAGATTTTTTTATTTTGTGATCTTTTTAACAGAATGGACAAGATTCAAAATTCAAGGATTAAAAGTTTAAGAAAAAATGATGAGTAATTCTTGAAAAAGTAAAGAATGAATGAGAATAGAAGCAAAAGAAAGAATTTGAATGAGCCAAAATTTGAAATTGTACAGAAAGCCTGCCAAAGGACTCCTTTTTGCAATTCTCAACGTGTACAAATAGTTTTTCTCTCTATGAGTTGATAAGCGGGCTTGTGTAAAAATGAGTGGGGTTAGCTTGTGTAAATTCTAATGGGGAGTTAGCCTAAGGCAGACCAACCCCTAAGAAGATAGAGTATCCAATGTAAAAACTAGTTTATCAATCAATTAATTAAGAGGAACCAACCCCCCATCCCAAGAATCTAGAAAGGCACAAGAAGAGCAAAAAAGACAAGTTCAACAAAAGTAATACCACCTAGGGGCTAATAACGAGCATTGACCTTGGTCTTCCTAGGATAGGAAATTAGTTACAATTACTTATTGGCTTTTGTGTTTAAGGATGCCTACTTGTCGTCTTTGATTCGTCATCGAAGTGAAATAAGGAAATTTTAAGAGTGAGGCAAAATTTGAAATCTTACAAAGACCCCTAAAATAGTTATTTTGGCAATTAACACCGTGTCCAAACTAGTTTTACTCTTTAAGAGCTTATAAGTGGAATTATGGAAACATTGATTGGGTTAGCTTGTATAAAATTATAAATACTAGTAGTGGGCTACCCTTATGTAGGCAGGCTTGACAAAAGAAGGCTTGTATATGTGAACATTAACTAAGGTGGTTTAGTTGTTTGGTTTAATGGTTGAAGCTTGTTGGTTCAAAAAGTTATGGTATAGTGGTGAGTATTTTCACCTACCATGTAGGAGAGTCATGGTTTATCCTCGACAATGACACCAAATCTTCGTTGCTACAACTAGGGTTTTTCAAACTCAATCCATGTCTCCTTTGTCATAATTTTAACTTCTATCTTGCCATCTATTATCGTCTTGGTCAAAATATCATCCTCGATGACCATGCATATTCTTAGTGTTCCTTTTCTATCCAACACCATACTATCAACAACCTCTTCTCCTCGTATGTGTCAATTTATATACGTAGGAACAAACGAGAAGGCGAGTTCATAAAGTCTTCGTTCAAATTCATCATAATCAATTGTACAATATAAATAAAGTCTACGGAGGTAACAACATAACTCCCATGTTGTATGGGAGTATTTCTTAACTTTATTAACTTAACTATCTCAACTTTATATACTTAGATTTAATCATAGTCTAATTATTATCTCTAACTATGATCATTATTATTAAACCATAGAAAATAGTGTAATCTTCACTGTTGGCCACGACTAACCTTATATTGTATCATTATTATATTTGTTGGTTTGGCTAAGGCTAACCTTGTACACGCAGTCTCAAAACCCTATTGGGGAAAGCACCCTACTTATGTGGACTTGTTGCTTGAGGCCACAAGTGGTTCACCAACAATGTAGTAGATATATCAGATCTCAAAGAACCTAGGATTGGATGCCCCCTCGCTTTGCACACTTCCATATAGCGTTGCTTGAATAACCGAGCTTCCATTTGGAGCTTCTTCCCCATGGCCTTGGATACTAGGTGAGTCGGATTTCCTCATTGTTTAACCATAGACAATATAGCAATATTGTCACCCAACCATAGGCCAAAGCCACCCTCGAGCACCTTAACCTTGACAGAGTATAATTCCGGAAACAAACCCTAGGCCTAATAGCCAATCAATGTAGCGTACCTCTCTCTAGAGCTAGCACACAAGGCAGAAAGTCCAAACCATAACCGAGAGAAATTCCAAGCCTAAACCGAAAATACAAGTTGCAGTAGCTGGAGCTGTAGCTACTCTCCAGACTTGTGCACTTACTCAATTTCTGTAGTGCGCACTCTTACATTTCTGTAGTTATGAGTTGTGTCCTGCAAATGAGCTTTGGCGTCTTGTATTTATACTACTCCTTAACTGTCCGGGCCGACTTCTCATTCTGGAGGCTAAAAACTCAATATTAAATATTTCCTTTAGCCACTGACTTGTCTTCTAGGGTTATGTCCAATGCTTTAGGGTTTCTTCATGCTTCCAAGAATATTCTATTCTTGTCAGGGTTACACGTGGAGGTTAATAACTCCCGTAACTACCATAATATCAACAGAATGCACTGCTTATTTACTTCTACCAAAAATTATGCAAAGAATCGCATGAATTATGGAGGAACAATTTAACAAAGTCAAATACTATGTGGATGGATTATAACCAAATTAATGTTAATCTTTGGGTAGTTATGGGAGGTATTCTCCAACTATTTATAAGAAAGAAAATTAAATTAAATTTTCAAAAAGACGTGTCTCTTTGGATCAATTTAATATTACTATAAAAAGACACTTGAAAGACACAACAATAGACACACATATTTTTTTTCTCTCTCACACGTGGTAAGTGATCTAAGGAAGAGATTGAAGTTTCTAAGTAGTTGAAATTTTCTGAGTGTAATTACTTAATGATGTTCTAGAGTTTCTAAAGTAATATCGTATATCATTGGAAGTAATTAACTTGCGGAAAATTGTGCTTGTCTAATTTAACACTAGAAAATCAACATGGTTAGCCGTATGACATCGAGTATATGATGGATGTGCGTTGGTCATAGTAGAAGACTTATCATTTGCAGGGTCACTGTATATTGTTGTGCACATCCATGTAATGAAGAAGAAGAGGAGGTTAGCACATGTAGAGGGAGCAGATGACTCCAAAGACTATATAGCCTCAGAGGGAGTCAAGCTTTAGAGGGAGCATGCAGACTCAGAGTGGGCTTGATCTAAGAGAGAGTCAGTTGCTTAGAGACTTTCATTCAGAAAGGATTCCTCTTCAGATTCAGATTCAAATGGGAGAGATGTCCTCCAGGACTGACAGACAAGAGGCTAGACCTTGAGGAGATATGAGATCTCTTGGAGAGGATTCCCTTGTTTCAGTGAAGGAAGCCAGTTAGAAGGACTGGGATGTGGACCTTTTAACCTTGATTCTGAGACATGATGCAGAAGGGAGTTGTGAAACTCCAGTACACATCCACAAATGAGTAGCATTGGGTAGACATTCTCCTAGAGTGGTCATGATGATTTGTCCGAGGAGAATGATACATTCACTCACAGGATTAGCCATGCTGATTTGGATAGTGGTGAATGGCCCAGGCATAGTCTTTCTCCTTAGTCATGCTGATTTGACAAGTAGTGGAAAAGACTCCAGGTGCTGATGTTTCTTCAGATGGTTGCATCAGGTAAACATTCTCCCAGAGGGGTCATGCGGATTTGACTGAGGAGAATGACACATTCACTCATAGGATTAGCCATGCTGATTTGGCTAGTGGTGAATGGCCCAGGGCATTGATGTTCTCCAACTATTAGCATCGGGTAAACATCCTCCCAGAGGGGCCATGCTGACTTGGCCAAGGAGGATGATACATTCACTCGCAGTATTAGCCATGCTGACTTGGCTAGTGATGAATGGCCCAGGTGCAGTCTTAGAGACTCGAGGTGCTATCACATGCCTGCTCCAGGTTGGAGCGATCTATGTTGATCAAAAGTGCATGTGAGGAGAAGTATACATCATCTGGGTGCATGTTGAAGTTAGAAGCATCGGGCATACATTCTCTAGAGTGGTCATGCTTATTTGACTAAGGAGAATGGCCCAGGCCCAATCTTATGGACTCGAGGTGCTTGAGGTACAGAATGTCTCCCTCGTTGAGAGGGAGTGTTGATGTTTGGACAACATTGAGAAGACATTCTCCCAGATTAATAATTAATAATAATAATAATAATAATAATAATAGTTATTATAATTATTAGAGATGCATCCTTTCATGTATGGTCACCATATGTGCCTTTAGGTTCTCTATATTTGGCACATTTATCATATCATCTCATATACAATATTATCTCATTTAGTATCTCATATGAAAAATTAACAGTTTAGTTGTTGGTAAGAACATTGTTTATATTCCTCTTGACCTTGTTGTTGGTCGTAACGATTCTTGTGATTTGGATGACAATAAGGCACCCAAATCTCTTCTGAATATTGTTTGTTGCATCTTTCTTCAACTTTTGATGTTTCTGGTTTTTCAGTTGGATCAGTGTTTGTTTTTTTCTCTAAGGTCTCAATTTTTTGAACTAGAAGCTTCTCTATTTCAACTGATTTAGTCCTTGTTTCTTTGTGATCTAGCTCTTCTTGTGAAGACTTCTTATCATGCTTTAGCTTTCTAATTTGGGTAAGTAGGTCTTTATTATGTCGCCTTGAACATAAAAGTTCTTCCTTATTTCCTGACTTGTCATCTCATTTTTTGATTCCAAATTTTTCGTTTCGTTCTTTAAACTTTTAATTTGTTCAAGCAATTGTTGTTAACCAATTATATGTAGGAGCCTCACGATAGTCATCGACAAGTTTCCAAATGAATATTGTGCTATATCAAAGACACCGCTCACATGGGCATCCACTACTTAGCTAGCATCTTTATTCTTCTTAAAGGATTCTGTAATGTTAAATGGGTTTGTGTTCTCGATGGGAGAAGTTCCACTTTAGGGTACCTATTTATTGTTAGTGTTGGATCAATTTATTGTGTTTTCCAAAAAGTAGGAGGATGTGGGTCCTTCCTTTGTAGAAGCCTAATATATTGTCGTTCTCACTAGGAAGCACCTTCATGGTTGCATATGTTTCTTGAATAGTTGGGTCTTCCTCAAAAACACCTCAACACTCTATTTTGTGACAATCAAAGCACCATTCAAATTCGTAATTTTGTGGATCATCAGAAACTAAGCAAATTGAAATATGGATACACTATAGTTGACACCTTTGTTCCTAGGGACGACTTGTGCTAATCTTAGTATCTTCGATAGACCAATGTGCTGACATCTTTACAAAACTTCTGCTAGAAGCCACCTTCACCAACTTGCAGAATCGAATTGGTGTGAGTGATTTTCCATTAAAGGAGGGGTATGCTATGTAATGTCTTCTCTACATGGTCCCTATTCAACTTAAGGGGATACTGTTGAAAATAGTGTAATCTTCATGTTTGGACACCATTGACCTTCTATTCTATCATTATTATATTTGTAGGTTTGGCTAAGGTTGACCTTGTACATGTAGGATTAGAACGCTACCTCTTGGGTTGTGTATAAATATGCAACTCTCATTTGTATTTTCATCTTTCCCTATGGGGAGAGGAAGAGCTATTGTGGTGACAATGGGTAGCCTTCCTAAGTTCAACTTGAGCTTGCACCTTGGTGGTTGGGACTTTTCCACCTTAGATGCTAGTGTTTGTTGTAACAAAGTGATTCATTTGTTCTTAATAAAATAGATTTTCCTAAGGGTATAATCAAGTGTTGCACTCCAAGTGCTTGGGTTTCTATCTTTTCTTAGCGCACTTGTTATTGGGTTGTTTTCTCTCTCTAGGGCTGCTCCTCGTGTGACATCTCTTGAAGTGTTGTGTTGCCCTAGTATTTGTTAATATTTCTCTTTTTTGCAGAATTTGGGTTTGTGTTTGTTCTGTTTGATTCTCTCACTATCTCTTGTGATTCTCAACACAAATATCATTTGTTAATGACCATATTGTTAAGTTTTAACTATAATCCCAAGCACATTTCTAATTTTATCAACTTTTCTTTTGAAAGTGGCTTGATAAAACGTGGGCCACTTTGTTGGATAATAAAACAATTTAACCTCTTTGCTTCACACTTTCTCTATTCAATGTACTTTGTCTTGGATTTAAAAACATGTCTTTTCACCATCTTCATCTATGTTGCTTATTCCCACAAAAAAGCATCTTTAAGTATCTTGTTGAGCTACACAACTTCACTTGTAGCCCCACCCAATTGTTTCCTTGTACTCCCCTTTAGTGGACGATAAGGCCACGATTTCTTGCAAGTCCTAGATATATCTCTTGAATCAAGACTAAAGAGAAGCGAAAGTTGATTTTTGATCATGTAGTGATCTTGCCAAGCTAAGTTTGTGCATCTTACTAGGCTAAACTTATCATTTTTTGTGAGAGCAATACCAAGGTCAAATATCCTTGAAATATATTTCATAATCTCTTTCGTTGCTTTCTAGTGACAAATCCTTGGGGAGGTCATGAATTTGTAAGCCAAGCTTATCACAAAACCTATATCTGATATGGTGAAAATTAAATAGATTAGACTTCCAACAAATTGCATATATATAAGATAAGATTAGATAATATTATTAATGTCCAACAAGTGACCACAAATAGGTCAATGGGATTTGCTAAGTGCAATTGTATCAATACATTGTGAGAGTGTAAGGGCTACTCCTATATAAAGACCAAAAGTAGATATAATCTAAGATTTGAACTCTAATATATAGAAAAGAAAGCTCTGTTGCAAAATATGGAATAGTACATCAGATGCTAAAGGGCTAGAGTCCAAAGATGCATAATACTCTCTAAAGGGAGGCCTTAGAGGACAGTACAAGGGGGAACTGCAAGCCTTTGTGTCCCTTGGACAAGTCCTCTAAAGAGGAGCAAATATTGTCATCCACCTCTGTAATTGTGTCTCTTTTAGCATTTGAGGCCAAAGAGAAAAAGATCATGACATAAGATTATCTAGAAGAGTTGGAAGAAGAGTTGATTTGTTGTGTGTCACATTGTCTCAAGGGAGTTGGCTGTTGTCATTGTTTGGATGTGGAGGACTGCTTGTTGGAAGGATGTACCTTGTCCCGGGATTGATGTCTGCAACTCCACAAGAGTCTCGCTAATGGGGGGCAGGAGGCTCGTTGGTGTCTCTTGGATCTGGACTATGTTGGAATGGTGCTAATATCCACCTACTCATTGGTGCCCATGACTGCTGGGAGCACTAGAAACAAAGGATGTGATCTTCAGAGTAGTGTCTAATTGGGAGGATGGACTAAGCGTGGTGGATCGAAGACACAATGCCTCTCTCATAAGCAATGCTAAACACTATTAATCGACTACTGAAAGGAGATGGAGAGAAAGTTCTAAGATTCCCTAATGAGACAGTGAAAAAATCCCCATATCTTGTAGTAAATAAGACTCTGGAAAATAAAGTGCTCCTCATTCTTGGTCTCCTGCATATGACATAGCTGGAAAATCTTGCCCTCTCGTGGAATTTGATGCTTGATCTCTACTTGAAGTTGGTGCGAACGCTCTCGAAATTGGCCCAGAGGGATCTTGAGTGCATGGATCTTGTGTTGTAGCATGCAAAGGGGTCAAACAATGGGGCCATCTTGGGCCTTAACCACCTTGGTGGGTCAAGCCAAGTGACTTGGATATAATCTTTGTATATGTGATCTATGGTAATCCCATTCATCTCTTGCTTTTTTAGCAAGAGATGTACGAGGGCACCCAAAGAGTATTTGAAAGGAGGAAGGTTCATCCACCTTTCTTGGATCCACTTTAGCTAAAAGCTTCAAACATTTCACAAAGGGTTTCATTGCTAACTTGAAATAAAACTTTTTGAATTTTCCAAGCAATTCTTTTCCATATTTTGTTTGTGAGATGAATGCTTTTTCACTTCTCTTACCTCACCTTTGAGCAAAGTTAATAATGGATGAGTTTGAGATTTGTCATCTTCGAAGCCTTGGCCAAACACCACTTTACTTCATCAATGACACTTGTACAACTTTATGTAGTAACAAGGTCATCGACAAAAACAACAAGAGTCAAAATCTCCTTACTTTTCTTATTAAGAGATAAGTTTTGATCTAATACACTCTGCTATAAACCCTTCGATCTTATTTGTTCATGTATCATAATATGTTAGGGGTCTTGGAGTGTGTATTAAGCCATACCATTATCTCTCTAATGGACAAACAAAATTTTCTTTGCCTTTCTCCATTTACTTCTCTACCTTAGTCATGTAATCTTTCTCTTCAAGATTGCCATTGAGAAATGTACTTTTTATGCCTCGTTGGTTGATTCTCCAACAAAACTGTGCAACTAATCCCTGGAACAATATGATTGTGATAAGTTGAAGCAAGATTTTTCTCATGATCCACTCTGTCATGTTGTTCATACCCTTTAACAACAAACCTAACTTTGTATTTAACAATTGATCCATTAGACTTATACTTTTTTCTAATTACTCATTTACAACCAAATGGTTTCTTGCCCTTAGGCATTTCAATGAATTTCCAAGTCTTATTATTCTCTAAAGCATTCAACTCAACATCGATAACATTACTTCATTTCTCACTATTCGATGCTCCAACAACACTATATCTTTAATGGATGCTCCAATCACACTGTGCAACTAATGCCAAGACTAGTGTGATTGTGATAAGTTGAAGGAATATTTTCTCAAAATTGACTCCCTCACTATTCATACCCTTTAACAATAAACCTATCTTTGTATTTAATAATTGATCCATTGTACTTAGACTTTGTTTTGAATACTCATTTACAACCTGTCATGTCCCCTCCCTTTTGACCTCATTAGAGGGAGGGCGTATTAGTCTAAGGGGGGCTCCCAATAGGCTATAGCCCCAAAGAAAGGGAGCCGTGGGGTTAAATAAGTCACCAAGGAGGTAACGTTTGAATTTTAAAGTGATATGGGGTAAAAAGAAGAATAAAAAGGGGGTAAAGTGACTTTATGTCACCCAACTTAAAGAACAAGTCACCTAAAGTGACAAGTGGCAAAAAGAGAGAAGGGGACAAACAAAGGAAAAAAAGTATATAAGGAGGAGAGGAGACACATTCCTGATCATGTGAATTTGGTTTTGGACATCTTGTTTTTGCCTTGGAGGCTTTGCCTCAGGTCTTTTGAGGGTTTTTGACAAAACCCTTGCTTTTTGCTGAGGTTCAGTGGTGCCTTGGGCTCACCCTAGCTCAGTCTTGGGAGAGATCTACCTTTATCTGTTTATTCAATTGCTACATACTTAATTTAGTGGCTGTTTTGAGCATGGGAGGGATTCGCTATGAGGAATTAGGGTTTATTGCAGGTTTAAAAATTGACAAGGTTGCAACAAGGGAATTTTGGAGGGGCCAATCCATTACTGAGCACCTAGAAGAGCACCGAGCCCTAGAAACTGCTATTTGGTTGGAGGATCAAGCCTGGAATTGCCTTCTTGAAGGGGCCAAACGTGCTTAAGAGGGGCCGCACCTGTTGCAAGCTTATTTTTGAAGGGGCCAAATTCCAGTTTGAGGTTGAAGTGGAGGGTTTGAAACCCTATATGACCTGAAGCATCCACAAAAGGAAAGGGACAAGGTTGCAAGCCTTTTCCCACAGGCTGAGGTCATTTTCTGGGCTGGTAAGGTGTTTTAAGGCAAATGAAATGAGACCGCTCTTGGTATAGAAGGTGAAAATAATCTTATGATTTCCACAATGCTTGACAAATTGGAGCAACATGAGTGGCATGTAGATATAATATATGATCTTAAGAACCTTATGTGTCCAAATAATATGGCGGATTACAGGAGAAGAGCGTTAAGGTTGAAAGCCTCTAAAGTTTGTTTGATTCATCAAGGTTTGGGCTGGAGGAATCCAAAGGGACTGATCCTTAGGTGTGTCAACCCCAAAGAATCAAAGAAATTCATGCAAAATTTTGTGATGGGTTATGTGGTGGGCATTATGCAACGAGAACAACCCATAAGATTGTAAGGGTTGGTTATTATTGGGCTACTATATTCACTGATGTCCACAAGCTTGTAAGATCTTGTCAACCTTGTCAACTCTTCACAGGTAGGTAAAAGTTCGTCGCTTTGCCTTTGTAGCCAGTCGAAGTGGAAGCACC
>SNQJ01S0305402.1:0-10167 GCA_010110895.2 Picea sitchensis | reverse complement strand
AGGAATCACATGACAAGGGGGAAAAATTTCACTACTCTTGGTTATTGATTCTAATCACGCTATCATCTAGAGAGAGTCGGATGATAGTCAATTTTTGGGCATGAAGGAGAAGCCTTGCTTAGCCATGCGCTATCAAAACTGTTACACCACACATAAGGCACGCCAGATGGACACTGATGTCACATTCTATATCTACAAGGAAACTATTAGAGATATCATAGAGTGGACCCCACGCATAATACCACAGGTGGTCAAGGCATACAAGGAAGTGGCACATTTTAAGGTAGGGTGCCACCACATGTACATTAAACATAATAAATACCCCTACCAACACTAGCTTCCAACACAATACAAATTGATGGAAGAGGAGATCGACAACATTATGGACAATTAGGATGATGAGTGGAAGATTCCACTTGATGAGACAGAGCCATAAACACAACCAAACCTGAAGGTATATGAAGTTGATGTGGAGGAAGAAGAAGAAGAGGAGGACAAGGACAAAGGGAAGGGCCTAGAGGAGCCAATGCCACTGCCAGCACCACACAATGACCGAAAGAGAAAAGAGCCAGAGACAGGAAGACCCAAAAATCAAAGGACCAAGCACAAAGTCATTAAGGATGTTGTTATTCAGGCACTGAGAGAAGAATATTTGGAGAATATAGGTGACCAGGTAAAAGAAGTCAACGATGACACATTTCATTGCCTTACACAAAAACACAAATAAATGAACAAATGTATGCAGGTACAAATGGAAGAAATGTGACAATTATTAGAAACCGCAAACATCGCACCAGGGAGACAGACAAAGGAATAACCAACAAACAACAATACCAATACTGGAGAGGCAGTACCAACAATATCCCATTCCTTGGCAGTCATAGGGGAGAGAAGGATGATTAAGCTAGAAACAGGGGCAGTCAATTTCCCCATGACATGAATGAAAGAACAAGCTAGGGAATTAGGTCACACAAACCTAGTGCTATCACAACTACCAATGGATGTATTGCATGAGCTACAGATGAGAAAAAAACAGAAGCTGGAAATGCACGACGAGAAGACATCCAGTGAGCTAGTAAAGATTACATTCAAGAATGTTGCATTAGAGACATAGTACAACAAAGTGAAACAAGAGCGCGATGAGGCCATGTAGAAAGTAGAACGAATGTAGCAAGCATTCAAGAGAGTATATCAAGAACTCCTAGAGGCGTAGGTAGAGAAGGAGGCCCAAATGGAAGATCAGGTCACAAAGATAAGTGAATCCATTCAGGGCTTTTGCGCACACATAGTTGATATAGAAGAACGCATGACACCAAGTACTCCAATTGAAGAGAGGAAAATGAGGAAGAAAATCATGTCAACAACGGTGGAAAGTATAAATACTCTGGAAGTAGACTGTGCACAATTCTATACATAGAATATGGGTGTTTGGACAAAACTGAATGAAGACAGGGTACAACAAGAGACCAATTAGAAGATTCAAACTCCATAGGGAAAGGTGCAGAAATTACAATCTACGATGGGCACATTGCCGCCAATAGAGGTGGTAAATACAATGAACGAGAACAAAAATTTGTATTCATAAATGAATCATCTAAGGGAGAATCACCAGTCTCACACAAAACATATATAAGTCTTATAGGAATAAGCATACAAAGTGACAACGATCCTAACAACAACTCAAGGAATCATCAAACATGCAGTTGAGGAAGGTGTCAAGAAGGTGTAGACTCACGTTACTGTTGAAACAATAGAATTTTTTTTGCAGAAGGTACTAGAGGTCAAGGAAAATGCTGCAACAACAAAGGTGACCTTCAAAGAATTCATGGTGCACTGGAAGAAGGCTTGAGTGGCTCGAGACGAGCCACGGGTCAGTGTTGGGGGCCTTTGGAGAGGAATTTTGGATAATTTTGGAGATCCGTGCCAAAATAAATTCAAAGAGTAAAAAGCAGTTAGAATATGGGCCGGAGTGCATGACGGGAGTGAAATTCAAGGATTCAAAGAGGATGACAAAAGGATGCACGGCAAAACATCACACAAACAATGAAAAACGGTTATAAACCGTTGGGTTTTGGGGGACATTTTGGTCCACTTTTGTAATGGGCTTAGACCTATTTTTATGTATAAATATTTTAATGGTTTTTGGGGAAAGAGGGGGTTCGACATATGAGAAGTTCCTAGTTATTTTTGGGTAAGGGATTCAAGCGAAGGAAGAATTATGAGGTATGACTGAGGATTTAACTCGCACTGTAGAAGAACGACTAGGTAGGTTTGTGTGATGTTACTATTTTATATTTTGTAGCATAGTGTGTAGTTGTAAGAAAACTATGAATGAATAATATAAGAAGCCAATCGTTGTGGACATAACCCAAGTTGAGTGAGCCACATAAATATGTGTGTTGCAATGTGTTTTATTTGCAATATATGATGTTATATGATATATGATGAATGTATGGCTCCCATATGATGTTTTAATGTCACTCTTAGATTGTGTTTAATAATAAAAGTAACTATTAAGTAATGAAATTGCACACATGAGTAACTAATAGTAAGGGCATGAAGAATACCTCACTTCCCCTCATCATTGTAGAACCTTAGTTATTGCATCCCCTCTAGATGCCTTGGGTGAGACTTCACTTGCTATGCAGGTGATTCCGAAAGGGACGATGTCCAAGCAGTTTTTTGGTATTTGAATGATTAACCTCGGGTCTTCCTCCTGTGTGCCAACAATCGGTTTCTTTGTAGTTGACCAATAAAGAGAATTGCCTCTCCATCTTCGTCAATTCAATTGTCTCTTAATTCCATGGGACATTGTATGTAGCCAATTCACCTGGTCTCTCCATAATAACCACATGATAGTGAGGCTACATGCTTTATTGAATTCACAATTTTTCTCATAATTTTTCCGATTTCTTGTGTAGGTTGTTGGCTTGTCTTCCATCAAGCATCATCCATGAGTAATCAATGAGCATCATGAGAAATATTTGGACTTGAAAAAATGATTTATCTTCTTTATCTCTCCATTTCTTTCAAGGTCTAACCTTCCCCTTTCATTGTTGTTTTCACCCAAACAAAATAAAGGAGGCAACGATGCCAATGTTGTAATCTTCTAGATTACACGGGAATTGAAGAAGAGACTGCATTAGGGAAAGCACATCAAGAACATATGTTTTCAAGAATAGAAAGACAATTTAGGGAAAGTTAACTGACCACTTTTGTATTCCTTCTTCAAGAGTATCTATACATAAGAAATATGGTTGGAGCAGTTGTACCTTCTCCAACTAATCATTCATTAGGTTCTTTTATGCATTTATTAAATTTATCCATATACCCTTTACTTGGATGTACCCACTTTATTACATATATCCATATATTCTTATGCTAATGTATAATGTCTGATGACTATTACAAGGGAATAAGAGACCTCCCAACAACATGTTTTAATCTCTTTTGTATATTGCCAATGTCATCACAAATAAGAAAATAATTTCGATCAAACTCAACTTTATATGAGATTACTTTATTCTGCACTAATTCATTATGTTTTTGATGTATACATTAAATTAACATTCCTAACAACAAACATATTTCTACCCATATAATTAGTTCATTGCTAACATGGGGTGCATGGTATTCCCTTGTGCCTACACAATCATCAACCTCTTGTCCATGGAAAGGTTTACTTGTAATATCTATATTATTAATCTCACTATAAGTGATCAAAATATGTTTTGGTGCATTCTTGGGTATGTGAACACTAAAATGACATGTTCAACCACATCTTAAATGCTTATGACATAAACAACTCCATGTATCCTTTTTAGGCACTTTTGATATATCGTAAGGCAATGTATCAATATATTAATAGTTCTCTAGCCCATATGAACACCACAACCTACAAGGAACAACAAGATGTTGGCACACTAGAATTTGAATTTAAAACAAATTTAATATAAGAAAAATCAAGTAGCAACAAAACACTTACATTATATATTTTGAAGGGGTATCATTCTACAAATTTGATTTCCATCATTTTCTTGTTTTAATTTCATATTGTAACTTTCTTGAAATCTTTTTGGATACAATAGATTATTTCTCTCCCCAATAATGAACTCATTGTATTTATTTGATTTAATCTAGGAAACATTGTTACCTCCAATCATACTTTAATCTAAATCAAAAGAAGAAAAGTTTTTTTTTTCCTTTTTTTCTAGATCCCACATTGCTAGAGCTAGAGCTAGAAGTTGTTGTCATTTAAAACATAGTTGCAAGGTGTATGACTTGAGTTAGTTCTAAAAAAATACAAATAAGATGATATGTGCTGCTTAACTAGAGGACTCTATCATCAAAGCACATTTTGGTGATACAATGAGGGTAATTTTATTAGATATATCTCACTGATTGTTCCTTGAAATTCAAACAAGAACACCATTATTTATCTCATTGAATATAATAAAAGGTTGTTTATGAAATGAGTTGTTGAATTCAATGCACTATTGTATCATATCAATGAGAATTAAGTTTTGAACATCGACGAATGGACTGAAAATTATTATGTATACAATCGAAAGCGATGTAATATGATTTGTAGATTTCTTGCTATGGATTATGGATTATCTTCACAAGTGTAATAGCCATATACATCAGTATTAATTTAAAAACAAGATCTCCCTGGAATGTTATCCCGAGCTTAATATTTGTAGCTAAGTATATCTCCTTTAATATATGATTACAATGTTTGAGGTGTTTGGTTGTAAAATCAAGTGGATTGATCCTATATTTAGCATCCAATGAACTACAATGAATTATTATGCATATAAAGTGGTTTGTGATAACTCTACCCCATCCATCAATGCATATAAAGTGGTTTGAGATATTACCTGTGGACTTTAGGATTTATGAAGTCTTGAAATCGTTTCAAATAGGTCAGATTGGCATTTTTTCTATAACTTCGTTTCTGGGACTTTTCAGACTGTGAATTTTTCAGGCATCTAAGGAGACATACATAAGTACCTCAAGTAAAATTTTAAACTTTGTTTCTCTACACTTTCTGAGATAAACCCTATGGAATTCATGGTTTTAGAATGGTCCTAAAACCATTTTCAAACAGATCAACTTGACATTTTATCTATAATCTCTTTTTTGGGACTTTTCAGACTGTGAAATGTTTAAGGATATGAGGAGACATACCGAATTACCTTGGGTAAATATTTTAGAACAAAATTTTCGAAATTGGATACGTGGCGTGGTGTACAATTTCTTTCTTTAGAAGAGGCCAAAAACAACAAGATTTGGGAAAGTTACCATAAATTTCATTTGTAAATTCAAATTTTGGTCAGAACTGGTGAAGGAAGAAGTAACAAGAATACTCAGTGAATGTAATGTGAATGTTATCATATTTTGAAGAAGTTATAACTTAAATGTTGGTGTCGATCAAAAAAATATATTGGTGTCTCTTTCTAAGTTGGTTCTTAGTAGTGGGGATTGGTGTCTCTAGTAGATTGGTGTCTACGAAGATATATAAAAGTAGGTTGGTTCCTACTAGGGTTTTCACTAGTGGGAATTGGAGTCTCCAATAGGTTGGTTCCTACAAATATTTGTAACAGTAGTTTGGTGTCTACAAAGAATTATAAAGATAATTTTTTTGGTTTCCCCCGAAAGGGTTTCCATGTAAATCTCGTGTTCTTCTCTTTGCAGTTAATAGATCTCATATGTGATTGTTTTCTTATGGTTGATGAATGTTTGAAAGATAAAAATATTGTATTATACTGATTCACCCCCCCTCTCGGTATAATTATGTGCTCAACAATTGGTATCAGAGTGAGTTCCTTCAGAAATAGTATAACCACTGGAAGGTAGGTCTCGGGAGCACACATAGCTGATCAAGAAATTTTCTCCACAAACAGAGCTCCAATATTTGACGAAAAAAACTATGCATTCTGGAGCATACAAATACAAACATATGTAACGGATCTTGGGTTCGATATTTTGAAATTAGTTATGACTAGTTATACAACCCCAACAACTCCACCAACAAAGGTGACTAGGAAGAATCCTAGCGAAAATAATGAAAAATCCATGAATGCCATCTTGTGTGGTCTATCGGAATCCAAGTTTGTCAAGGTGATGCATTGAGAATTGGAAAAACAAATTTGGGAGAATATTAAAAATATCTATGAAGACGATGACAAGGTTAAGAATGTTGATACTGAGAGGGGGGATGAATCAGTATCAAGTACAATTTATCACTTTTATAACTTTACTTTCCAATCAAATAATATATCTAATAAAGAGCATAAGAAGAGATACATAATGCATAATAGATATAAGTGAAAATCCACTGAATGTTTTCTTATATAATAAAATATCACATTCAAAGTAAGATATAACTTCCAATATTCTCTAGCTCCAACTCGATGGAGGATCCAACCCCCTATTTACATGCTCCAACCTAAAGGAAGCTACAACTCCCTAGATTTTCCAGCTCCAACCCCCTTTCTTTGCCCCTTCCTTCCACCCTTGAATATAAATGATAGAATCAACCTGTCACTGTCACTGTCACTGATACACCATCATCATAAAATTGGGTCCACTTAGAAACTGGGTCCACATAGAAAATGGGTCTACAGAGACTTTCATTGCCACTGTCACTGTCATTGTCACTATGATAAATACATTATCATCATCAAACTAGGTCCACATCGAGATCTTAGGTCCACATGGGTCCAAACATAAACCCCAACAACCACATAGAACCTTGTGCAAATAATCAAACTTCCATATTATATCGAACCCATAGCAATGATCAAAACATCACCATAAGACTAGAAAATATCCTTCATAAGAGCTCGTTATCCTCCCAGTTCCTTCACTCCAAAATTTTGATAAGAGATAACAAGATTGAATGTTATAAATATGGGAAAATACATTTTGTATTTATAGTAGTTATGTCCCTATTTTTAGTTTATGGGATGACCTCGATGAACTATCCTCAACTTTTTGGTTGGGTTGTCGGACGAAAAAAATCATATATCATCATTCCTTGGGAGTTAGAGGGACTTCCATATACCATTGGAAAGGTATTGGAATAATATTTCTAACCATGTAACTTGTGATTCCATTTGATTTATTTATGTAGGGTAAAAAGGGAATCAAATATAGGGTATCCAAATTGACCACAACTAATTCTTTCAACAATATCCATCTTGCAATCTTGATCTTGGACATATGTAGGATTCTTCACTTAACTACTTCGTATAGGGTTGAAATCAATGACAACCAATTTCCAGCAATATCCCCCTTTGTCATTGATGGAAACACTTATGCTCCCCTTGTCATCCTACTCTCCCCCTGTGAACATGCTCCTAATTTTTCTTTCCCCATTTGACATCAATGGCAAAGGATGACTCTTTTCTTTGGGGCTACTCCCCCTAAACATGTGGCAGTCAATAGTAATTCTTCTTTCTTTTCATTTATTTCATTGTTATGGTCCTTGGAGATTTTTCACGTGACTTCAATTTTATCTGTCTTCTCTTTGTCTAGGATGTATATGTTATTTTGTCTTCTTGTCGCTATTGCAACCAATTTTCCCAAGTCCTTTTCTATGATTTCAAATTTCCTAGAATCAAACTTGAGACTGTATCCTTGATCAAATATTTTACTAACACTGAGGATATTATGCTTCATATATTCAACCAATAGGGAATTTTCTTCTTTTACATTTTCACTTCCAAGTTTTACTACACCTTTTCCCAATATTTTGACAGAGGAGTCATCTCCAAATGCAACACTTCCACCATTTTTATTTAAGCTGGTGAATTTGTTTTGGTCCCTAATCATGTGTGTTGAGAACCCACTGTCTATGTACCATTCATCTTCTTCTTCTTTATCTTCAATGATCAATGTTATTCGATAACTTTCTTGGCTTGGATTCTCTTTCCTTTTCCATATTGTAGCTAGTTTTATGATAGGAGAATCTTCTTTCATATCTATGAAATCTCGTGCTTTGTGAACAATATTATTGCATTTGTATCATATTATATTTTGATCCATCAGTGGATCAAATGGATTGTAGTTTTTTTTGACATATCCATAAGAATTTCCAAATCTACTGTTTACATGATTGTTTCTTGGATATCCATAGTCATTTGTGTTTCTCACATAGTTGTTTCTTGCATTGATTTTGTAGTGAATTGCATTGTGTCCAAAGTTTTTGAAAGTATAACAATGACCAAGAGAGATATTCTCATACCTGATAGGAAGTAATCTTCCCGGTGTTTCATGCCTCCTAAATTTTGATCTTTTGTTCTAGTTGAAGGTGTTGTGTTCTTATTGTTCTTCAAATCCCTTTTGATTGTTCTTATACTTGGTAGGAAAGGACCTTCTTGATGTATCATAATTTATGAATTCAGATCTTCTGTCATGTTCCTATTGATCTTCAATTTCTTCTTGATTGTTGATTCCACTTCTTAAGGAATTTGCATAGCTTCTAGAATTTCCCTCATCTTTATTTTCCTCTTTATATGTGTTTTCTATCTCTGAACTATTATCATATCCAAGTCTTGTCTTATCAGTAGGTGATATTTGATTGCAAATAATTTCATCTATTTTTTCATCACTTCTTCCAAATTTTTCCAACTTTTCCATTGTCAACATTAGCTCTTTTATTGTGTGATCCAATTATGCTTTTAATTTCTCACAATATTCTAATTTTTCCTTCAAGATTTTAATTGTCCTTTAAAGCTCATGATTTTCTTCTTCACGTCTTTCCAATTCATTTCTTATTTATCTATTTATGTTTTTGAGCTTAGAATTTTCTTCTTTAGCATAATTCAATTTTTCAATATTCTCATCATCTTCTTGTTCACTTTCTGTGATGTCCTTGGCTCCCCAGAAAGATTCAAGGATTGTTCCTTCAGTTTCTTCATCAAAATATTCTTCAAAATTGTCTTCATCTATTTTATAATCTTTTTGGTCATTGTCTTGAGTTTCTTGAGTTATGAAGAGAACTTCCCTTGTATCCATTTCTTCTCCATCACTTTCATATGAAGAGATGTTCTCCTCCTTGGAATAGACACCTTTTCTCTTGTGGAATATTTTATTTTCTTCAAAAGGACATTTCTTAGCATATTGTCCTACTCTGCCACAATTGAAGCATTTTAAAGGTAACTTACCTTTGTATTTTCTAGTTCCCCTCTCGATTTTTCTTACAAAATGTGCTTCTTCATCATCTGAATCATAGCCCGATTTTTCTTCCACCTTGTGTTCCTTGTCCTTTGATTTCTTCATATATTTAAATGATGCTTCTCTGTTTGAATGTTCATTTTATGTACCTATTCTCATTTCATATGCTATTAGGGACCCATGTAGTTCATCCATTTTCATCTTAGTGAAGTCCCTATTTTATTCAATGGAAGATACCTTGGCATCATATCTCATAGGAAATGATCTTAACACTTTCTATACAACCAAGGATTCATTTAGTTCTTATCCTAGTCCTCTGATAGCATTGATAACTTCATCTACTCTGAGTAAATAGGTTTCAATATATTCCTTTTCATCCATTTTAAAATTTTCAAACTGTTCTCTGTGTCATTGAAGTTTGACCTGCTTGAATTTAGGATCACCTTCATAGATGTTTTTAAGTTTGTCCCATACCTATTTAGTTGTGTTGCAACTCATCACCTTGCTAGAAATAGTTGGTGTCAATTTGCCTAGAATAACATGTCTAGCCTTTGCATTTCATCTCATTGATTTATTCTCATCTGGATCGATGAGAGTATTTTTTGGAACTTCATAGCCATTGACAACCGAGAGCCAAATATCCACTCCTAAATATGTTAAGTAAGTTTGTGTTTTGTTTCTCCAACATACATAATTGTTTCCATCAAATGGTGGAATCCCATTTGGAATGTGGCCTTGGCCTTCCATCTTTGTTCACGATATTCCTTCTAGTGATTAAAATGTGTTGAAGTTAACCTACTCTGATTCCAATTGTTGATACTGAGAGGGGGGTGAATTAGTATCAAGTACAATTTATCACTTTTATAACTTTACTTTTCAATCAAATAATATATCGAATAAAGAGAAGAAGAAGAGATACACAATGAAAAATAGATATAAGTGAAAATCCACTGAATGTTTTCTTATATAATAAAATATTACATT
>SNQJ01S0305401.1:0-10167 GCA_010110895.2 Picea sitchensis | reverse complement strand
CTGGGTTTTCTTCCCCTAGAGGGTTTCCCAGGATAAATGTTGTGTCTCTTGTGAATGTGTATTTCTCAGTGATCTTGTTCTTATGATGCTCTTATCTATTGAAATGCAAAGAACTATAATAATGGCATAAACATTAACATCGCCTAATGGTACATTAAAACAAAGATAAAGTAAAAATCCTTGATGGTGCAAACTTAGACAACCTCTTGCAACGACTTCTGGGTTGTGTTAGTCATGATATTATTGACTAGTTGACAGTGGAATTTTTCTATCTGAATTCAAAAAGTAACAGGAAAAATATTGTGAGAGCAATATTCAATGTGCCTTGGACATCCTTAGAATTATTTCCTTATTATTCAATAATGGTGGCAACATTGTCAACTTGCATGAAAGATGTATCTTCAATGCTTCTGCAGCTGCTAGAAGAGGAGTTCAATTTTTTAATAAATAAGAAGGATCAAATGAACATTGAAACAAAGACAAAAAATATAAGATTCATTGGGGAATTGACAAAGTTCAAATTTGCCTCGGCAAGTCTTGTATTTACATGCTTGAAGTTTTTGGAGGAGATCAAGCTAGGAAACGAGTTGAATGATTATCGAATGCAGTAGCGACGTATAGCACATATGCGCCTTCTAGGAGAGCTATACAATTATCGTTTTATTGATTCATCTGTGATTTTTGATACTCTTTATTTGGTTCTTTTCTTTGGACATGGTATTGTAGAGCTTGACACACTGGATCCACCAGAGGTTTGTTTTCACATTCGGATGGTGATAACTTGTCTTCAGACGTGTGGCCACTTCTTTGATAGAGGTTCTTCTAAACAAAGGCTTGATAATTTTTTGGTCTTTTTTCAAAGATATATTCTTAGCAAAGGGGCCATAGCCCTGGATATTGAGTTTGATCTCCAGGATATTTTTGCTAATTTGCGGCCAAAAATGACTCGATATTCATCCATTGAGGAAGCAGATGCTGATATAAATGAGTTAGAAGAGTAGGAGCATAATGCATTTTCTGAAAAGATGGGCAGTGAAAAACATTCTGACACAGAAGGAGGCAAGGCTGCTTCACATTCTGTTGGTCTCGTTGTAGGCAATGGACAAACCATGATGAACGGAATAGAGGAAAATGGTATGGGGATCATGATGATAAAGGTGATGATGAAAACAAAGATGAAGATGGTGGAAAACTGCGAGGCAATTCTTCTTGCTGTGGAAAATCAATTGAATTATATGCGTTAGGATTCATATAAAATCAAATGGAAAATAATTATAATACATGAAGAAAACACAAACAAATGTCATGGGACTAATACAAACAAATTAGTTTTGTTAAGTAATGTGTTATGTAAAGTTTAAGGTTTGATTATTAAACTACCAACCGAAGGAACGGTCTACCAAAGGAGGTAAAAGAAAGCAGTGCACAACCATTGAGGGGGAAGAAAAATAGTTATGGAGAGATAAATTTTTGAAAGAGAAAATTAAAAAAAATAAAAAGAGAGAGAACTTTGGTAGAAATTTAAGAGAATAGTATGTTGGGAGTGTTGTGAGGACTGTCTCATTTCAACCTTTTCTTACATATTCAATAGATATTGATGGAATCGTCAACAGTAGGGGGTCTTGCGAAGTAGCGAAGAGGATAAGCGAGGATGAGTTTGCTGGCCTTCACAAGGTAAAGATTTACTTGTTAAGTTTGTTGTATTAAGGCTCAATTTGATTCGTTGTATCAAATTTCTTTTTCTTTTTCATGTTTGGTCTTTCTATTGTACATTGTGTCTAGAGGGGCTAAAGACCATATACTTGGACCTAGTCTACGCAGAGACTTGCAGATTTTGAAGATTATGAATTTGTATGAGAAGTCTTTTAATGAAAATAATTTATTTCTCACTTTGCACTATCTCTTGATTTTTCTTTAAAATCCTCAATTTTCCTCATCTTTATTTATTTAACACTCTGATTTCAAAATAAATAAATAAAGTTAGATAAAATCTTTAAAAGACAAACTAAACATATTTGTTTTGTAAACAATCATGTTTATAAAGTTTTATTTACTAGCTAATTAGTGTACATAAACTTTTGTTCATTTTACTATTTTAATTTTATTATTTTTACATCCTAACTTAAAAAGGGAAAATAAACAACTTTATGACTATGTTATGTGTATATAAACTTTCATCACTAACTTGTTAATAAACCTTTTGCTTTAGCTTATATTTTGTTTTTCTTGTTACTTATCACAAGCTTCTAAAAAGAAATAAAAAAAAAAACATTATATAGTTAAGCCTTCAAACAAACATTTTGTTTAATAATCTTTCTTTTAATTAATTCATTTGTTTTATTTATTTTCGCTATCTTTTAGTTAGCCTTGCTTTAGTTACCTTTTTACTAAAATAAAAACAAAAGTATTACCTTTCTATTTTTTATTTATTTGTATTTCTTTTATTAGTTTTAGTTTTGTTACTTCAAATGTATAGAGTAATTAAATTGTAAATAACATAAATATCATAAATTAAATAAAAATTAAATATTGCTAAAAGAAAAATTACAAGGCAAAGGAATCTATGCTTGGACTGTAGGTTAGGAGAAAATTGGTCTAGAGTTCAATGCACTTTCTTGTCCGGGGATTTAAGCCTAGGGTAACATTGCCGTCTCTTCTCGACTAGACTCACAAGAGGTAAAAAATGTTGATGTTGGAAACTGTCTGGTCCCTCGGCGTCAAAAATAATGTTATGAGAAATCTTACCCTGCGGACATGTTAAGCTCACCTTTGGACCAAGACCCCTTCTTTGGTCTAAAGACAAAAGTAAACAAATGGTTTCTACTTCTCTTATAGATTTCTTTCATAACCAATCTAAATGAGAAAGAGAAATAGTGTGGTGTATCTTGTTTCGATGTTTGTCCTTGCTGCTCCAAGCTTCAAGCTTGATCTCCAAGATCCTTAGTGCGAGTCGGGACCTACGATGAACAACAAATAAATCATTTCTCCTACTCTATGTGATTAGATAAAACAAATCTATCTATACCTGATTTGACTTAAGAATAGACATTACAATGAATAACATAATGAAAGGAATAGGCCAAGTTCTGATATTTAAATGGAAAGCCAAAAGAAGGCACTTACAAATCAAGTTGATGTTGCTGAAATATTCTCCAAGCTCTCCTCATTCAGCCCTTGCATGAAAGTCTTGAGATCAAAATTTTTATGCTTGAATGGATTTCCCTCTCTCAGGATCAAAGGTTTGACACTTGAAAACTTCCTCCTTTTCACCATGGAAATGCCTTCAATTTATAGGATTGGGAGGCTCAACCACCATGGGATAATTATGGAATTGGTTGAATATATGGCTCCACAAGTTGGGATTTGATCCTAATATAGTGCCATAGGATAGGATTCAACCCAAAACAACCTCATCCCTTCATAGTTGTCCCTTAATAAAAGGCGGGATTCACCATATTTTCCTCTGACAAAAATGGCACTCCCCTTGAGTTAGAGATAGAGCACCAGTGGCACTCCTTAAAAAAGGCAAAGGGGTACCACCCTAATGCAATGGATCTCCCCCATCATGGTCAGGAGGGTGCCAACATTCATAAATGCTAAAAAAATGGCACTCCCCGAGCATGTCTAGGGGGGTGCCACCCTTCATAAATGCCCAAAAAATGGTCGAATTCCCACGTGAAAAGCATGGTTTTGGCCTTGAAATGATGGGTTTCCTCCTCCAATATGACTTAGGGATCATGGAAAATGTCTTTCATGGTTTCAAAAAGTTGTGACACTTGGAAAAATGCATGCGACGCTTAGTAAGGTGCATATGACACTTGACAAAGTGCATGTGACACTTAATAAGGTGCATACGACACTTTGCGACACTTATGACACTTAGGGTGCGACACATAAGTGTGTCATTTTTATGTGTAATAGGTAACAAGTCCGATATCATGGTAAGTGTAATTTTAATAATTGAAGCATTTGAGCATGTTGTAAAGAGTCATTTCTTGATTATGAAAATGTTTTCTTGGAAATTATACATTTCGGCTCATTTCACCTTGGTGGTTGACATGGTTTCCTAGTAAGTGGGTTGCGCTTAGGACAAGGGTTTCCACTGTGGGGTATCCTTCAAGATTCATCGTACCATTCCCATCCATATTTACCACTTTCCATGCTTCTTCCCCTATGTTTCCTCATCTTTTGGGTTTTCAGGCTTATTGACCCCAATAAAGGCTTGTACCTCACTTCATGGGAAGAAGGGGATAAAGTCCTAGAGGTGTTGTAGCTGGAAAAATATAAAATCCATAAATCTTCCTCTAGATGCTCACCCTAAGGTCCCGAGAAAACAAAATGATTCTCCATAAAAAAAATAAAGAACCTTTAAAAAATGAAAACACATAATTAATAAATGTTCCACTTGTTGAGGGAATGCATTTGTGGTGTCTTTTACTTTCCTTTCACATGGAACTCAATGTGTTATTAGATCCAAGTGGCATAGTGGTGCTCCTTACTTTCCATTGCACATAGTACTCAATGTTTTGGACCATAATAGATTAATGGAAATAAAGGTCTTGGAAAAATGTTGCATTGCAAACAAGGATACAACACACCCTCTACAAAGGCACCCATAAATGAGACAATATGAGCCCTTGATATGTCAATAACCCCATGCCCAAAAGTCACACCCCGATCCACCTCATATTCATTACATGACTTAGAGAGGGTCTTCTTGGAAAAAAATCCTTGACTTGGGGGATTGATCTACCCAATAAGGCACCATGACAACCCTCCCATACCTAAATTTGGCAAATTGTATAAGGTCTTTGAGAATTTGTTTAGTTTGAAAAGGGGGGATTTAATGCACATGTTTGGGTGGTTCTTTTATTAAATGTGTCTTACTCTACATGATACATGTGACTTGTGGACCCTTGGAGGGCGTACTTGTTTTTGTTTGTAGGACCTTGCCAATTGTAAGATATTCCATGGAGGAATTGTGCCATTTTGACCTTCATGGGGGGTTGAAAAACCCAAGGATGGATGCCATACCCCACAGGATGGGAAGAGGACCTTGAATCCATTGCACACTTGAGATTATTGGAATTTCCTTTGGAGGCACTTGGACAACACTAGGTGATGAAATAATATCACCTTTCACTTGGACGTTGGCCTTTGGAGGACCAAGACGTCACCTTCCAAGCCTTGACATCATGTGGAGGCTAGGGTTTTTATGGGCTTGATGGTTCCGGAAGAGAGATGATGTGGTTTGAAGAAATAATATGATTGACATGACACTATAGAGCATGAGATATGGACACATGGCCTTTGGAGGCCCGACGACTTTCATATACAAGCTCAACGTCTCACTTTTGAGGCCTAGTGTCACCCTTTTAGGGCATGGCGTCACCCTTCTAAGGGATTTACTTTATGTAATTTTAATTTTTGTAAATTGTAAAGGGAAATAAATGGGGTTGTCCCCCTTTTAATTTGGTGTTGACTTTATTATGTGGAAAAAATTGTTTTAGATGACCTCATATAAATAGAGGTCATCTTACATTCATTTGATACACAACACACTTGAGAATTACATAACTCTTGGCTGAATTTTTTTCCCTATTTGGGCATTTTTCTCTATCTTGTCTCTTGTGCAATTGGATACTTCACTTGTCTATTGGTTAAAGGAAGGCAATCAACTTCTCATGATACTTGTTTCTTGGCAATTGTGGTGGAATATCTTGATAACTAAGGGTTTTTCACACTATCTCTTCGATTAGGTAAGAAATTTCTGCAATTGTATGTTTTTCGTCTTGATTTCAAGGTTATTTTGTGGTTGAAATGGTTTCCTAGTAAGTGGGTCACCCTTGGGAAAAAGGTTTCTACTAGGGGGTCTCCTTGAAATGTCATCGTACCATTCCCACACATATTTACCACTTCCCACACCTTTTCCCTTTTGTTTCCTCATCTTTTGGTTTTTTGGGCTTATTGACCCCAAGAAGGGCTTGTACCTCATTTCATGGGAAGAAGGGGCTAAAGGCCCAGAGGTATTGTATCTAGAAAACGTTAAAATACATAAATTATCCCTCTAGACGCTCACCCTAAGGTCCTGAGAATGGTGAAATGATTCTCCATAAAAAAATTGAAGGACCATTAAAAAAGAAAACACATAATTAATAAATATCTCTCTTGTTGTGGGCAATGCATTTGCAATGTATTTTAATTTCCTTGCTTGTGGCACTCAATGTGTTCATAACTTAAAGTGGCATTGTGGTGCTCCTTACTTTCCATTTCACATATCACTCAATGTTTTGGACCATAATAAATTAATGGAAAATAAAAAGGATTGGAAAAAGCTTGCATTGCAAACGAGGGATGCAACACACCCTCCAAAAATGCACCCATAAATGAGACAATATGATCCCTTGATATGTCAATAACCCTATGCCAAAAATTCTTACCCCCATCCAACTCATATTCATTACATGACTTAGAGAGGATCTTCTTGGGAAACATTCCTTGACTTGGGGATTGGTCTACCCAATAGGGCACCATGACAACCCTCCCATACTTAAATTTGGCAAATTTTATAAGGTATTTGAGCATTTGTTTAGTTTGAAAAGGGGGGATTTAATGCACATGTTTGGGTGGTTATTTTATTAAATGTGGCTTACTTGGCATAATACATGTGACTTGTGGACTCTTAGAGGGCGTACTTGATTGTCTTTGCAAGACCTTGATAGGTGAAAGTTATTCCATGGAGGAATTGTGCCATTTTGACCTTCAAGGGGGGTTTAATACCACAAGGATGGATTCCATACCCCATAGGATGGGTAGAGGACTCTAGATCTCTTGTTCACATGAGGTGATGAATGTTGCCTTTGGAGGCACTTTGACAACACTAGATGATGACATCATATGCCTTTGCACTTGGGCATTGGCCTTTGGAGGCATACAATGTCACGTCTTAATCCCTTGAGTTCATGAGAAGGCTAGTGTTTTGGTGGGATTGATGGTTCCAAACATGATGTCATGTGGTGTGAAGGAAGAAAATTCATGACGCTGACACTCTAGCTCATGAGATATTGACACATGACCTTTGGAGGCCCAATGATTTGTATCTTGAGGCTCAACGTCTCACTTTGAGGCTCAATGTCACCCTTCTGGGGCATGACATCACCCTTTTGAGGGTTTTGCTTTGTGAAAAAATTATTTTTTTAAGTTGTAAATAAAATAAAGGGGGTCGACCCTCTTTTAATTTGTTGTTGACAATTTAAAGTGGACAAATTGGTTTAGATGGTCTCATATAAATAGAGGCCATCTCTTTTTCATTTTGACAATAACTCGCTTGAGAATTACATCGATCTTGGCTGAAATTTTCTCCCTACTTGGGGAATCCTCCCTCTCTTGTCTCTTGTGAAAAATGGATGCTTTACTTATCTATTGGTGGAGGAAAGGCTAGCGACTTCTCTTGGATACTTGTTCTTGGAAATTTGGTGGAATCTCTTTGATAAATGAGGGTTTCGCATGCTATATCTTGGATTAGGTAAGAAATTTCTACAATTTTATGTATTTATTCTTGATTTCAAGGTTAATTTTTCAGACCTTTGGAGGAGTATAAGGGAATACACCCTCCATCAAGGAATTTCTCTTTTATTGTTGTTGAAAAGGATAAAAGGATTTCTACAAGGAGTAAAAGGGCTTACACCATTGTAGCAAAACCTTACTAAGGTTTATCTTATCTAGGGATTAAAAGGGCTTACACCCCCAGATGAGTGATAAAACTTAGCTCATAAACAAGAGACTCCATAACCGAATAGGTAAAGACACTAATATTTGCATTGAAGATTGAATATTGTTGCATTGGTAAATGTGATTTCAAGGAGATTGAATTGTTCAAGTTTGGAATTATATTTTACATGCTCTAACCTATCTTCTGTCATAAGGGCATCTTGATTTGCCAAGTAATTATGATTTTGTGATAAAAATTAAGCTACAACCATCAGGGATGCAACAAAATCACTCTTTTATCACTCTTTGCTCACTTTTCTACTGTTGAAATTCACTTGCAAACTGTCATAATTGATCTACTTCTTAAAGGCTATTGTTTGGGTGGATTGCTTGTTGATTTTAGTGGATAGAACTTGTTGTTGTAGAAAAATATTCTACAAACATAAGGTTGTTATCAAACTCTATCGATAAAAATTATAAACAACCCTCTCTTGCTATCAAAGTTTTGGTTTAAATATTGGAAGTTTGTCTACTAATTGCTAGCTTAATTTTACAACATCATACACTTGATTTTGATGGTTTAATTTGCAGTTGTCATACTCTCTTTACTACATATATATATTCCCATACTGCTGCAATTTTGGGACAACAAGGTTTCTTGTTGATTCCCCATTGGTTATGAGGCTTGTATCATCATATATTCTCTTGTTTTAGGCAGGTCTAACATTGTTTTGCAGGTACACAACCTTGGAAACCATTTACTAGCTCATAAGACTCTTTCTCCAAGCCTCATTTTCATCCTTGACCTTGACCTATAGGTGTACTCTCCAAGATCCTTAATTATACCATTACAATCCCCCTAGGATCACCTGGGAAGCCTCCATTGTGTTGGAATTTTCCTTCACTAAAATGGGGGGTACATATATTGAGGTGACAACAATAAGTGTTCCTAGTTGTGTCACACACTTGGTGTTTTGGCTAGGATTTTCCCAAACTACAAACTACGCGATAACGATTTTTGTGTCATTTCTTGGGAGGATTTTGAATCCTTTCTGACCATAATGACACTTGGAAAGTTATCCCAAATCTTTTCCTTTAGCTTTCATGGCGACTCCGTTTGAGGGAAGTTTCCTTTTCACTTTTGATGAACTTCATACAAGTTTATCTGGAGACTCCATTGAGGAAAATGCCCTCTTGGCCTTTTTCAATGAGTCTTGATCTCATCTGGCGACTCTATTGAAGTTTCATTTCAAACAATGGAATTATAGGACCATGGGATGAAACCTTTCCCAAAACTTATCGTATCTTGAGGACACTTTTATAGGTGGAAAAGAAAAAAAATGTTGATGAAGTTGTTAAGCATATGATGGGTCTTATAAGGGAATTGTCCCAAGAATCTATTGAAGAAAAAATCTGTGGAGAAAGTTACCAAGAAGACCCTGATGAATTTTATCATGTTGAAGAACCAGACGAGACATTAGAAGATGAAGTTGTCTAGCCTTATGAAGAAGCAATCAACTCCAATGATACATGTGAATTCATGGAGCAACCTTCAAATACAGTTGACAATCATATTGATGATTTCATATGTGTTTGGAAGCGTGGATGGGATATTGGTTGTTTCGGTTCTGATGGAGATCCCATCTAGGACATTGAGGACAACTTCCAAATAAGAGATGTGGAAGTATTTTCTTTGGAAGGTTGTTTTTCATACATGGAAAATCAATATATTTGGAAGATTAGTGATGATATGATCACAAACCTTTTTCATCCATCATGGGATCACCTGTTGCAATGCACTTATGTTGATTCACATCCATACCTCATAGATCATCGTTTTGAGGAATCAAAGATATTAGTTTATGAAGATTATCAACCATATTTGTGCTTGAATTTTGATGGCATGAGGACGTGCAAGGGTTTTACAAACTTTTGGATCTAACAAAAGTTCATGTATCACCCCATAAAGTTCCAAGTGGTTTTATAGGATGAATTCCCACCTTTCTAGATGGTGACACCATATCAGCTCGACATCATTTGGATATGATAAGGTAGTTCTTTCAGATTCATCACATTAGTTTTTTAATTTAATTTTTTAGACCAAAAAAATGTGGTCCATCATCAGGAAGAGTTTTAAGATATGAAGGAAATCCGAAAAATCATCAAGTGTATATATATGAATTTTTTTTTCTAGAAAAGAGTCGACTTATTAAAAATAAAAGAACTAAAAATATTACTAATCAATTTCTAGAATCTGTCCTTGTGGTTAGTGTTGGGACCCAATTTTGACTAATCTTCCAGCCATCATCTATGTTTATATTGTTAGGTTGTTTTTCAATTTCGATGGCTTCCCTAAATTTCCTATTTTGATAGTGATCTACCTTGGAAAGAATTTTGGCCTCTTCAATAAAAATATGATGTTTGTTTTGTTCGAATGTTCTGCCAAAGCTGAGGGAC
>SNQJ01S0305399.1:0-10167 GCA_010110895.2 Picea sitchensis | reverse complement strand
CAAAATCATAGCCCAATATCCTGGTTACCCATTTTTGTTGTTCTTCTGAAGATAGTCTTTGTTCCAAGAAGTATTTAAGACTATCATGATCTGTTTTGACCTTGAAGTGCCTACCTATTAGGTAAGGATGCCATTTTTTTAATGCGTGTAGTATTGCCATCATTTCCTTCTCATACATGGGTTTGTGTAAGTCCCTTCCCTTGAGTGGTCGACTTTCAAAATCCAGGGGCCTTCCTTCTTGTTTTTGGGAAAAATACCCTATGGACTAGCAAACTAGGGTCAGACTTGCATGCAGATTTTTGACCGTAAAAGAAATTACTTTTTATCCTACCACCCAAAACTTAAACCCCTCTTTTGTGATACATGCATGGAAAGGAACTACTAACCGTTTTACTGATGTTTGGTGTATATCCTCCATTGTGCTTTTCCCGCTTGCTTGCTCTGCTCCTTCCAAAGATAATCCTGCAATCAAGACAAACCACTACGCATGCATGCTATGTTTCTACTTGAGGGTTAGAAATTAAGCATAAATTAAACAAATCATATATAACTCATGCATTGGGATGGGAAAAGTATTATTTTATTATTTTCAAAATGAATCAACTTACAATCAAAGTCGAGACTGACCACCGCTCCTTGATCCTGATCCTGGGCTCCTCCTCTTCTTTTGTCCTCCAACTGCTTTGTGTTAATTCTCCTTAGGCTTGAGGAAAGGCTAAAGGGTTGGGACAAATGGATTCGGCAAATGGGCATAGTTTCTTCGCTATAATTTTCCTCTTCCAAATGGTACCCCTACCCCTTCTTTTATAGGCTAGAAGGAGCTAGGGTTTTGGACGAACTCTTGGCCATGCATGGCCGGGAGTTTCAGTTAACTGACCCATAGCTTTTTGTCCTGTCGGAAAATTTCCTATTTTTGTGTTTTGTTAGGTAAACGCGGGCTGTAGTAGGCCTGCCAGCATTCACACGCATGCAATAATGGGTTAGGGCGCGTGGGCCTTGACTCAAGAGGATTTTCAAAGAGGTTTTTCAGCAGATGTTTTGGAAATGAAGGGATATGAGTTGGCCTGATGCCAAGTAAGAATGTGTGGTGCAATTTAGGGTTATAACATATTCCCTCTAATGTGTGAGGTCAGAAGAGCATCTGATGGCTGAAATACATTACCAATATTTTACCAATCTGTACTGATATGATGAATGAGTGAGCCCAAGAATCAGGAATCAGGAGGTGCCTTCTGCAAAATAACAAATGTCTCACCGAGGTGCGCATAACCATGCTCGGGATAAAATAAAACCATGACTACCAATCAAATACATTGTAGATCCATGTCAAATAACTATAAAGAGTAGCTGCGAATAATACACAGCAGAGCTACATCTCGAAATCCGAAAGATATACATATAGAGTATCCATCTCCCAGAAGTTGATTCGGCCTGATGGTTGTACTTCAGAGCTCAAGCAACAACTTCAAAATATTATAAAACTTGGATAGGAGTGTGACATGAGTGTTTGATTGCACTACCCAGAGGTCTTCGACGGCTCGTCGGTTATGGACTTGATAATCTTGATGATCGGACTGAAGGCTTCAGTGATTTCGAACAAAGACTTGATTGGATGTTCAGGATGACCGGGTATGCGGACAAGAGACATATTGCAGAGGGGCCAACTCAGGCTCAGTGAAAAAACTTCCCTTGGATAATAGCACGACAAGTGATAAGACTCAGGCAACATATATGTTAATCATAAGTCTACAAAGTAGGAGGCAACGCAAACTCTCCATATGTTTGGAAGAGTAACCAAACGGTAGAGGAAACAACTCTATATAGCGAGAATAAGCTTCCTAAGGTTGTACTACATCCCATAGTCTAATAATCAAATGGACAAATGTGGTTTATCCAAAGGCGACTCATTATGCTGCCAATAAAGAAAATACTTTTCCCATCCTCTTTTTTGGGTATATTTGATTTTTTTGTTCTTTTTGATGATTTTGAAAAAGAATAAAAGAGTATTACGTTACAATGGAGGAATGAGTACTGCAAACATACAAGCTCGAGGCACAAGGATAAGACTAATGTTCTGGTAAAATGATACTCGGGAAAAATCCTCGAGTGGCCAAAGGTGTTAAGATGCAGAAGCAAATTGTCACAAGGCTGATGGTTAAGGTATGCAAATGCGGTTGATAGAACACACAATGGTAACATCCTTCAATGTAAGTTTAACGAGCCCAGAGAAGGGAAGCTCGATAGTTTTTCATATTTAGAGAGTTTGAAAAAGAATAAAATGAGACTCCAGTGGGGTACCTTTTTCGACAATAGTCTAGTCGGTTCGAAAAAGGGTTAAACTAGCACCGATTAGATGTCAATTCAAAACCATTTTAATGAGTGTGACAGGGACAAGATCACTCAACCATTTTTTCACTTTTAAGGAGTCTGAAAAAAGCTTAACTATGGACTCCGTCAGGAATATTCTTCTGGACCAATTTAACGAGTGTGAAAGAATAAGGTCACTCGAGAATCTTTTCAATTTTAGGGAGTCTGAAAAGAGCTTAACTATGGACTCCATGGGGGTTTCTTTTTCGTAAATTTAGTCCCTCAGGCCTGGAAAAGGAATAAAATTATACCTGAGGATACTCTTCTAAAGAATTTGAATTCAATAGAGTATTCATTTGTTCGTACAGTTGACCGTCCGGACCGAAAAAGGGGTAAACTACTGTCGGATAGACGTGACTTCAAATTTCAGTTTAACGAGCATGAAAGGTCACAAGATCACTCGGCAATCTTTTCATGTTTAGAGGGTCTGAAAAGGGCTTAAAAGGAGACCCATTTAAGGAACGTTCTTCTGGACCAATTTAACGAGTGTGAAGAAACAAGATCACTCGGAAATCTTTTCATCTTTAAGGAGTCTGAAAAGGGCTTAAAGAAGACTCCATAATGGTTACTTTTTTCAGTTAATCTAGACGAGATCAAAAATCATTAATGCAGTCTTGCCAGATGTTGTTTTCAGATCTCAAAGCGAGCTTGAAAAACAACAAAGGTATCTCATGATAGACTCTTTGTGGTTCGATGCCTGACATCTCCTCGGGGGAGTTGTATCCTCCGATGAAAACATTGTCTATGACGCCAAGGGTTCTAGAGATATTGATAGGTATCGTTTCAAAAATGGTTTCCATATTACCCTCAACATAGATCTTGTGTGTAGATAAGGGATTAGTTTGACAAGACCTATCTCCAATCATAGTCATGGTGAATTCTCCTTCTTTGATTCATCTTAACTTTGGGAGGAAATATGATCTGTGATGAAGATATTCCCAAGGTTTGTCTGGACTAGTCATTGCTTTGATTACTACTTCGTCATAAGGCAAGACTAAGTCTAACGAATCGACGTTAACGAGAGAACCTTGAGCCCAAATAGGCTCTAGAAGTGGATCTAACTCTTGTGCGGGAGTCGGATCAGGATTAGCTGAAGCTTGCTGGACTAAAGAGTACGCTACTTTAGTGGCTGACAAGGGTATGGACATGTCGGAGTGCCCTATCTCATCCATCATGGATGATGGGGAAGGAAGAATCCAAGGGTCCTCCAAGTAAGTCGTGCAGAATGACGAAACTTGAAAAATCTCAACCTTATGGTGATTCGATATAAACTTGACATCATCATGAGGAGGTGGGTAATCGAAGGTACCCATCAAGGATGGGTACAAACCAACTCCTACGTTAACGACACTTGGTTGAGTATTATCAATCATGGGAACCGTGGATGCCCCCAAAGCTGGGTCAGGTCTAGAGAAGGACAATTGATCGATGGTCACTATCCGGCCTTCGTGTGGAAACAACAAGACTCGGAAAACTGTAGCAACTACAACTTGCATAGCATAAGTCCAAATCTGACCTAACAAGAGTTTATAGTCAAGGGGAGCATCGACTACCTCTACTTCGACACACACGGTCTTCCCTCCTAACTGCACAGGGAAAGAAGGAATGATGCCATGTGGTCGGAAAGAACGACCGTCGAATGCAGTGAGGAGAGTAGGTGATGGAGACAAAGCGGGCTGACCAATGGCCTTCCAACATGCTAACGACATAACGCATGTCGAGGCGCCCTCGTCGACCACCGTGCGAAAGATATTGCCTGTAAAAGTTTTTGTGGGATGAGCCACTACTATCTGAAACGCTACATGGTAAGGAAGACGAGGTTTTAAGTCGGTCGTATCTAGCATGATGGTACCGAGGTTACAAGTCTCAGTAGAGCCTAAAGCAGTTAGCAAGGCTTTCCTTTGAGCAGGGAAACTTTGGAGGACCTCCAAAGAGGACATCGCACAAGGGGTTTGTGATAAATCTTCCACCATAGAGTAATTCTGGGCGGCCCTTGTGTTTGGGTTGTGAGAAGATTTCTTAAATGCACCCTTTGGAATGCATGTCATTGTTTCTCCCAACGTCTTCTCGATCTGTAGAGGAAGATATTGGAGTTTAGCTTCTTTACCCTTCTCAGAGGCGCTTGGTTAACTATAGTCGTGCACTCTAGTCATTATGAAAGCATCACCCCTAACCATATATACGTTCGTGGATGAGGAATTGTTTGGAGGAGGGCAGGTTTCTTGGCTGCCCCCTTCCTTACTTGTAGAGGCTTGAGTTAAATTTTTCCCATGCTGAAAGGGATTAGTCAACACGGCTTTCTGTTGTTGTGTGACAAACGTTTGGGCCTCTGCAAGTCAAGGACAAATATGGATTGGGTGGTCTTCTGCACATAAGTTGCACAGATACCTCGCCTTCCGTTTTTCCGTAGTGCCCTCGCCAGCCTTATCAGTGGGTTTTTTCTCCCCCTTAACCTTCTTGCGTTGTTTTTTCTTCCCTTCAGGCTGTTGGGTGGCCTTTTGGTTAGTCGACTGCATGGAGTGTACATCCGACGTTTGAGTAGGAGGAGCAACCAAAGTAGTAGTCTGGCTGGCCGCTGAGTGTTGTATAGATAATTGTTGCAATTGTTTTGTCAATTTCTCAGCGGGCTTGGTTTGCGCTGAACCAACAATACCATTGGCATGTGGTCTAGCTCTCTATCTAGTTTTATCCAGTATCGATCGTGGTGAATCTGGCAGGATGTTGTATAATAAACCAGACTAAGAATAGATGAGCTCAAACTGTTGAGCCCTCATGATGGCATCTTCTTCGGAGAAAACCCCAGAAGTTGCGACGTCTTTGGATAATTGTGGGACCAGAGACTTAAGGAACCACTCTAGCAGGAATGCTGGTGGGACTAGTACTTTAATGAGACTCTTCTGGCGTCTCCACTCTCGGATATGATCAGAGATATGGTCTGTTGTTGTTTATTTGAAATTGGCAAGCAACTCTATGCCCACGTCGTATCTCACAGGTAACTGGAAATGGTTAAGGAAGGTCATCGCCAGTTCGCCAAAGGAAGAGTAACTTGAGAGATCGAGCTCGATGTACCATTTCGCGGCACTCCCGATGAGAGTGTGTTGAAACAATCACAGTTGTACGGAGTCATCTTTCAATGAGTTAGATGAACACCAAAGATGGAAGGTAGTCACGTGATCACCTGGATATTCGTTAGGCTTGGCCTCGAACTTTGGAATGTCCGAAGGAAACTTCATTGGCATAGGAGGCCAATGTGGATCGTGACAGATAGGATCATTTAACAACCTTGTCAAATCTGGCAAGTGTAACGTCGCCAAGAATGGTAGTTTGGGTTGCTGCTGATAGCCTGGGAAAAAGGGTCCTGGAGTTTGACTGGCACCATGTTGCCAGGAACAGTTTGGCTGCTGGCCCGGATTCTGGTAGAAACCATGCCCCTGACAAGTGTAAGGATTTTTCATCTGTGGAGACATCATTGGTTGATTCCTCATAAAGGACATCGGATGTTGGGCATGCATCATGTTTGAAGGAATTTGGGAAGTATTACCCCATGCTGGTCCTGATGGAAGAGGCATAGTAGTTTGTCCAGGGTTCCATTGACTGTGGAAAGAATTACCCCAGAACGACATTCCAGAGGAAGGAACAGATCCTTGTCCTGAGTTCCAAGGTCCTGCTATATGTGCCCCCGGCGCAGGAATAGTACCCTACGCCGGAGTAGACTATCCAAAGATGGGAGTGCCCCTAGACAGGAAAGTGGTGGATGAGAAAGTGTTGTTACCAGACGTTCTATTCCAAACAAATGGTGACGAACCTACCATCATAGTGTGCGCAGGTGTTCCTTGACTCCCGGCTCCAAAGAAACTCGTGTGTGTAGGCTGCCCGGCGGACTGCTGATGCAGACCACCAAGCGAAGGGGACAAAGGAGAGATATGACCTCCAGTGTAAGGAAAAGCATTAAAAGGGATGGAAGTGCCCCCAAGTTGACATTGTAGAGGAGCGTTAGAGCTCCCTGCCCCCAGACCCAAAGTCTGTAAAGTGGAGTGAGTGAGTACAGGACTTGTGCTCGAACTAGGCATACCGTATGAAAATGGAGGGCATGTCGCACTAAGTGTGAAGGGATTTGTGGCCACCGCGATAGATGGGATCAATCCACTATGCGACGTAGTTGCGGCCAAGACCATGGTGGCCTGAAGCAACGACGACAAGTTAGGAGATGCTTCTCCTGTGGTAGCAACGGTGGTGGGAATGGAAGAATTCCAAGAGGAAGTAACAATGTTTGTTTCCATAGCTGTGTGAGGCACTGACAGGCATTCGTAAAATTGAATTGGTACACTGACCGATGGCCAAGTATCAGTGGTTGGGGTTTCAACCGAACCAGGATTGGCGGTTGATTCCTCCGGGAGTTTGTAACCCGGTTGCTTCGAAAGACCCTTGTTGGTCTAGCTTCCGCCTCAATGGTGGCGGCAGGGCCAGAAGCCTTCATGACCGGCAGAGCTCGGGATCCTCCACTGTGTGAGAATATCCAAGACACGCTAAGGTATTCTACATGTTCAAACAGTAACACACACTAAAAAAGAATCCCCTAAGTGATAAGACAAGCAATCACTAACTATTTTGAAGAAGCGTTACAACAACCAACACTAGAGAAACTTACTAGTGCAAGTGCAACTCCAATACAGAATCACCCTCCGGATATACTCTGCAAAGCATGGCCCGATGTCTATCCTAGGTACCGCAGTATACCCCCGCAGTCACCTGTGTATGTCCCTAAAAATATTGGCAACTATTTTTCCAGCACGCGAACAGTCACCAGGCGGGTATAGTCGATAGTCGGGTAGACCACAATGAGCAGGGTATCAAGCCCGAAACCTGTCAAGGGTATCGAGATAAAATGGTCCAGAAGACAACTGAGGACCTCGAACGGATTCGAGACCCATGAAGCCCCATGGCAAATGCAAACGACGGAATCCCAAAACAAATCCTCAATATGTGTTCTCCACTACGCTTGGTCCGACTTTAGAGGGGTTATCCCCACTACCTTTCCTCACGCGACCTTTTGTTTATCCCCTGTGTTAGAGGGGGGTCCTGGATAACTTCCACGAAACTGGACTTCTACACTCCCTATCACAGAATCCAATGTTTGGTTTTGAGTGGCCTTGGAGAGTTTCCTCTCCAACCTAATCCAAGGCCCTAGTCCTGAACTAGTTTGTGAACCCTACAAACAAAAAGTCTAATAGATTTTAAATTAGCGTTGCTTTTATGGGATTTTTTACATCACGGGTATGAAGGTGAAACTGATGATGTGTAAAGACTCAAAGCAAAAACAAATGAAAAAAGATGGAAACAAAAGACTTTTACTAAATGCAAAAATCAACAACTTTTCACAAAGAAAGACTTCTTTTTCTTTTCAATTTTTCTAATATTTCATGCAGCAAACGTAAAGAAATTTCGCTCGACTATGAGCTACTTATGCTCTAAATGCACTGCAAAAATCTTATGAACAAAAAGTTTTTTTTTCTTTTTTTTTTTATTTACGTGCAAATCAAGCAACAAAGGGAAAATACCGACAAGCCTAAAACCAAGAAAAAACAAAATTCTGGCTTAAAGCGCAGATCGCAAAGAATCAGAGAAAAGACACACAATGGCAATCAATAAAGAAAAGACTCTTACGCTTGTCTAAAAACCATAAAACAATTTTTTTCTTTTTATCTTTTCTACCAACTATCAACTAAGAAAAAGCAGGCTAAGGGTAAGTTGACCTAACCTATTGACTGTTCAACCCTAGACTTAAACACCTGAGAGCAATACTTCTCACCAAAAGAGGGGATGACTGCCCCACCTTGATAAAAACATAGCCTGTCAAACACGCTACTGTCACTGAAACAACACTCGTGCAAACGCGTGCTGGGCTGAAACAAGATGCGTGTACCCACGGTCTGGCTTTGTACAGGCCGCGTGTATGTATAAACTCTAAGACAACAAATAAAAACAGGCAACCCAGACCCAGAAGAGGCCTCTGGTATTGAAAACCAGGGTCCCTTGAAGGCTTGGATGCTTCTTCTAACAGAAAATAAAAATAATTGCAAGGAATAACAAAACACAACAAGACAAACTGAGACAAGATTGTGAACCAGCAAGACTCAGACAGGATCCAAAAAAATCCCTGAGAATGTATAATTCTGACAGGGAAGAGGAGGACTACCTCTCAAGCTCTCTAAACTCTTACACGCTATTAAAACCTCTAAAGCTAGCATTCACATGTGGGTTGTAGGAGGTTAGGGCGTGGGTACACGCATGCAGGCCTTCTGCAGGCCGCGTGTACCTCTGTGTGTCCCGATAATTACCATCAAGCGACAGTCAAGGAAAAAATGGTATAAAGAACCAGGTTCCCTGCTATCTCAGACCTAACAGAAAACAGACAGGCAAAGAAACAGAAAATCTAATCCTTTAAACTACCCAAAAACCTCAACTAAATCCATAAAACCATAAAGAGTATCTTCCCCAGTATGGTCGCCAACTCTGTTGTTGGGAAAAATACCCTACGGACTAGCAAACTAGGGTCAGACTTGCATGCATATTTTTTACCGTAAAAGAAATTACTTTTTATCCTACCACCCAAAACTTAAACCCCCCTTCCGTGATATGTGCATGGAAAGGAACTATTAACCTTTTTACTGATGTTTGGTGTAGATCCTCCATTGCGCTTTGCTCGCTTGCTTGCTCTGCTCCTTCCAAAGATAATCCTGCAATCAAGACAAACCACTACGCATGCATGCTATGTTTCTACTTGAGGGTTAGAAATTAAGCATAAATTAAACAAATCATATATAACTCATGCATTGGGACGGGAAAAGTATTCTTTTATTATTTTCAAAATGAATCACCTTACAATCAAAGTCGAGACCGGCCACCGCTCATTGATCCTGATCCTAGGCTCCTCCTCTTCTTTTGTCCTCCAACTGCTTTGCATTAATTCTCCTTAGGCTTGAGGAAAGGCTAAAGGGTTGGGACAAATGGATTCGACAAATGGGCAGAGTTTCTTCGCTATAATTTTCCTCGTCCAAATGGTACCCCTACCCCTTCTTTTATAGGCTAGAAGGAGCTAGGGTTTTGGATGAACTCTCGGCCATGCATGGCCGGGAGTTTCAGTTAACTGACCCATAGCTTTTTGTCCCGTCGGTAAATTTCCTATTTTTGTGTTTTTTTAGGTAAACACGGGTTGTAGTAGGCCTGCCAGCGTTCACACATGTGCAGTAGTGGGTTAGGGCGCGTGGGCCTTGAATCAAGAGGATTTTCAAAGAGGTTTTCCAGCAGATGTTTTGGCAATGAAGGGATATGAGTTAGCCTGATGCCAGGTAAGCATGTGTGGTGCAATTTCGGGTTATAACACTTCTTGCATTAGGACAACACCAATTCCATTTCCCGAGGAATCACATTCCACAATAAAGGTTTTTGTGAAGTCTGAAGTGGTCAAGACAGGAGATTTACACATCACCTCTTTAAGTTGTTCAAAATATTTAGTTGCCTTTGGAGTCCATGAAAATGTATCCTTCTTAGTTAGTATCGTTAAAGGTGCTGTTATTCTTCCATAGTTCCGAACAAACTTCCGGTAGTAACCTGTCAAACCCAAAAATCCTCTAATACTTTTTAATGTTTTGGGAATCGACTAGTCCATCATGGCCTTAATCTTGTTAGGGTCTACCTTGACACCTTCATGAGATACAATATGACCCAAATACTCTACCTCTTTTACTCCAAATAAACATTTGGATGGTTTGGCATATAGTTGTTGCTGCTTTAGTAGTT
>SNQJ01S0305398.1:0-10167 GCA_010110895.2 Picea sitchensis | reverse complement strand
ATTTGTTTACCCAACACCACTCGCCAATATTTTACAAGATTTTATAATTCAGTGAAAGATTCGCCAATATTTTACAAGATTTTATAATTCAGTGAAATATTCGCCAATATTTTACAAGATTATATAATTGACTAAAATATTCGACAAAAAATTATATATACATTTTATATTATTGATAAAATAGCCCTCAATTTTTCCTATGTATCATGGGGATTCGCCCATTTATTATACATATAAATTTAGGGGGGGTTCTTAAAATCACCCCTGCCGAGGAATGGTTGTCATGGATTCTTGACTAGTAATTCTAGTGAAGAGCCATTCAAGTTCTCGATAAGGGTTCTTAAATAGACTAACCTGCATTGTTGATATATCAATTGGCATTGTTGTAGGATCCTCTAAATATTCTTAAAAAGGATCAAATCCATTATTATTTTTTTCTTGAGGAAGTTCCTTGCTTCTTCTCCTTTAAAAGTAATAGTAGGCTCTGGCAGTTTCAACATTTTTCTTAAGACCAATGACACCAAAGAAAAGGAGGATTCACTTTGAAGTTGAATAACCCTTCGTCTTGGAACAAATTTATCAGCGCACCAAGAGACAATTTATTTACAGTCAAAGACTTCAGGCACACATCTAGCTAGAGCAATACCTGATGTCCATATTATGTTCTCATTTATTCCAAGCAATGGAAATGTAGAATAGCACTAGTAAGATATTGACCATTGAAAATTTTGATCTTCTCTCTCGAAAATATTCAATGTATCTCCATAGAAATGTTTTGTTCTTGTAGCCATTCAATTGAAGTTAGTGGACTATAGTATAATTCCTTAGAACAATGATTATGAAATGAATATTTTCTCAGTAATATAACTTAAACCCTTTTTTGATGGAGAAATTAATACAAATTAAAAGATATTACCTCGAGTGTTCTTCCATTAATAACATCCTTTTCATAATTTAATTGGTAGTTGTCTTCTGTATGATTAGAATTTAATGTATCTCAAGAAGAGTGACAAAGAAAGTATACACTATGGTGGGGAGTCGGGCATGGGAGGGTAAATGCGGTGAACTCGTGAGTCTGCCAACCCCCGAACCTGCCATACAATAGAAATATGGCTAAGTATTGTTAAAAGATAAGAGTGGAAGAAATGAAATGGTTAAGTTTAGTGATCGGTCAAACTCATGAGAAAATAAATATTCAAGACTTGAGACCCATGAAACCGTGGTGGAGAAAATAAAAATTATTCTAAGTATAGGTCTCAAAATCAGGAGCACGGAGAAAATGAAAGTTCATTTTGGTGACGATAGAGAAAAGGGTACATAAGAAATGATAACATGAACCCACGAGTATGCCAACCCGCAAAACCATAGTTATAAAGAAAGATCTTGAAATACGACTAAGTCATTGTTCATTATGGATACAGTGGAGGAAGAGAAGTGCAATTTGTATAACATGGAACTCTTGGTAACGAGTATTGTAACATCCCCGACCCTCCAAAGGTCGGGAAATGCTACCAACACTTATGACTTTATCCCTTTAAAGCTCTGATACCATACTATAACATCCTCCGGGATGTCAACCCACGTCAGGAGTAATGCTACTGCAGAATAACACTTATATAACATGAATTTAAATAAATTCAATACATTAACGTAGAGTAAGCACACAATTACTAATAGCATACATAATCCATGGAATTAACAATAATTCATATGCACAACTGTAAACATCATTGCAACGAAATACATGATAATATTGCAAGCATCACAGACATGCATTTAAAAGATGAATTTAAACACATGCATATACTTATCTTTGAAACTAGATGTAATTCACCAACTGTGTCCAGACCTTCCACGAACCTCCCGGCCTTAGACCACGTTGCTCATCACTCTCAGTAATAGGTAGTCCCCAAGATAGGACTAAGCTCCACCGAGCAGGGAATCCTAGGCTAGGAAAGGTCAATGAGAAGACACCTAGTTATGGTTTCAGGATTGCGTAAGGATGCACAGAGATCTCACACACAGGTTTGAACTGTCTAGGTAAGGGATCTGAAAACAACACCAGATAGATGTCGATCATGGGCAATCACGAGTTTAGAGGGAGGATGGCGAATTAGAAGGTCGAAACCCTGGACTCAGGTGATGGTTGGTGAAATGAAGACACCCAACATGGCTTATTCCTGTGGTTTTAATTCCATGCGCTTGGGTTGACACATGTCTCCCATGAAGCTGCATGTGCTCCATCACTATGTGTTCCTCTCCGGGAACTTAGGAAAAAATATATACATTTACACAGTACTTTGGAATAATAATAAATTATTATTCCCAAGGGCTTAAGCCCCCAAGCTTAGCCCCTCTTTCTTACCTTTTGTCCCCCTCTCCCTTACCCAGGCTTTGTGGAATCTTATTCCCCCATCACTCATTCATCGTGGTCAGTCCACATGCAAAGATGTTTATCTTTTATTAATAATGTGCATAATTACATGTACAAAAGCAGACTCTTGGCCTTTAACACTTAGGCTCTTCGGCTTAATAAACACATAAGCCTATCAACTTATCAATAATCGGCTCACCATCCTACAAAACATGATTTACAAAACATGATTACAACAGGTCTCATCCTTTGGGATGTTACAATCCCCTCCCCTTATTTTTGCACTATCTTCAGTGCAAATTTCACATAGCATCTGCAGGATTTTCAAAATCTTCAAAAGATGTGGTTACTCTTCCCACATAGCATCCTCATGCTGCCATGTCGTGTCCTCAGGATTGTACCAGGTCCACTGGACCTTTACAAGCCCTATAGCTCGATTTCAGATTTGTTTTCTTTTCCTGTCCAATATGTGCACAGGATGCACTTGCATGACACCTTCTTGCTCCACCTGAATCACATTCCAATCAATAACATGATTAGCATCATGTATATATTTCTTAATAAATGAAACATGAAACACATTATGTACAGTCATGGATGCAGGTAATGCAAGCATATACGCAACTGGCCCAATCCTTCCTAGTATTTCAAATGGCCCACAAAATTTGGCTGCCAACTTGGCACAGTTTCCCAGCCTTAGGGAACTTCTATTAGCTTTCACTTTTAGGAAAACATGGTCACCCACTTTAAACTCCCTATGGGTTGTTTTTTTATCAGCATAACTTTTCTGTCGGTCCTGGGAAACTTTCAAATTATGCTTAATTTTTAGCATTTTCTCTTCCATTTCCTTGAGCAACTCTAGTCCAACTACTGCTCTGTCAGCTGGATTACCCCATCTTACTGGAGTATTGCACTTTCTTCCATAAATTTCTTCAAATGGGATCATCTTCAACGATGCTTGATACCCATTGTTGTAGGCGAATTCTACCAAGTACAGGTAGTCTTCCCATTTCGATGGTTTGTCCATCACATACATTCTCAGTATGTCTTCTATCACTTGATTCACCCACTTTTTCTACCCATCTGACTTAGGATGGTAGGTTGTACTGAAATTCAAATTCATTATGAATCCCTTGAATAACCCCTTCTAGAAATTTGAGGTAAATTTCGGGTCTCTATCAGACACAATTGTCTTGGGAATTTCATGCAATCGTGCCACTTCCTTCATAAAAATATCAACAACATCTGTTGCCTTATGAGTAGTCTTTAGTGGAATAAAATGGGCATATTTTGTAATCTTGTCCACCACCACCATGATTGAGTCATGTTGCTTTCCTGTTCTGGGCAATCCCGTGATGAAATCAATTGTCACAACTTCCCACTTCCACTCAGGAATGGGTAAAGGCTGCAAAAACCCTGCTGGGTGCCTGTGCTCATCTTTAACCTTCTATCACTCCATACATCTGGCGATGTATTCAACAATATATTTCTTCATACCTGGCCAGAAATAATGGCTCTTGACTATTGCCGCAGTTTTCTGATATCCAGGGTGCCCTGCATAAGGGGCATTATGCATTTCATGCAAAATTATATGTTTCAAGTCCTGGACATTAGGTATGTAAAGTATTTTCTTGTATAGAATTATTCCATCAACCCCTAGTTTATAAATCTCCACTTTCTATGGCATCTTACCTTGTTGTAGCTTTGCTACCAAATCTCTGTACTGCAAATCTGTATTTACAGCCTCCAAAATTCTTCCCTTTATATCAGTTTGGTACATGCTAATGGTTGTAACATGTAAGTTGTGCAACTTTTTGTTAAGTGCATCAGCCACTTTGTTTTCCTTCCCTTTGATATGCTTGATATCAAAGTCATATTCACATAGAAACTCCAGCCACCTACTCTGCCTAGTGTTTAGGGTGGGCTGATCAAACAAGTATTTCAGACCATTGTGGTTTTTTCTCAATTCAAATATCCTCCCCATGAGGTAATGTATCCATTTCCTCATAGCGTGAATGATTGCTACCAACTCCAAATCATGAGTGGAATAATTATTTGCGTGCTCTTTCAGCTTCCTGGACTCATAACAGATTATGAATCCATTCTGGCGGAGGACTCCTCCCAGCCCTTCCTTACACGCATCGATGCATACCACAAAATATTCATTTGGGTCTGTGATCCTCAGGATTGGATCACTGGTTAATAGTTGCCTCAATTGTTGGAAGCTTCTCTCACAATCCTCTGTCCACAGAAACTTCTTTTCCTTCCTTTGCAAAGAAGTGATAGGGTGAGCTATCCTCAAGAACCCTACAATAAACCATCTGTAATAGCCCGCTAGACCCATAAAGGATATAACTTCCACCACATTCCTTGGCATTGACCATTCTCTTATGGCCTCAACCTTCTTAGGATCCAGGACGATCCCTTCTTCTGAAATAATATGCCCCAAGTAATGGATCTATTCTTGATAAAATGAGCATTTTCTCAACTAAGCATACAGCTGGAGCTCTCTTAGCACTTGCAGCACCATCCTCAGGTGTTGTTCATGCTCTTCCTCTAACTTGGAATACACCAGAATGTCATCCAGGAAGACTATGAAAAACTTGTCTAGATAGTCCCTGAACACACCATTGATCAAGCACATAAAAACAACAGGTCTGTTTGATAGCCCAAACGACACCACTGTGAACTCATAATGACCATACCTTGTTCTAAAGGTAGTCTGTCTGATGTCTTCATCCTTTATTCTTACTTGGTGATATCCTGATCTGAGATCTATCTTCTAAAATATCTTCGCATCCTTCAACTGATCGAAGAAGTCATCAATCCTCGGCAGAGGGTACTTGTTCTTGATAGTTACTTTGTTAAATTGTTGGAAATCGATGCACAACCTCAACGTTCCATCCTTCTTCTTCACGAATAGAACTGGGGCACCCCAAGGAGACACGCTTGGGTGAATGTACCCCTTCCTCAGAAGCTCTTCAAGATGCAACTGAAGTTCTTTCATCTTAGTGTGCTCATTCTATAAGGAGCTTTCGACACTGGAGTTGCTCCAGGCATCAAATTTACAGAGAAATCGACGTCTCTTCGGAGGTAGTCCGGGTACCTCCTAAAATACATCTTCAAACTCTTTTAGTACCGCATGGTCTCCAATATTTGAGACCTCATCCTTATATGCTTCCTCCATATGGGATGCAAACAACTGACAACCTTTCCTGTAGCATCTCTTCAGCTGGAATGATGGAATTTCTCTAACAACTACAACTCTGGGAATTCCTTGGACTGTTTTCCGATTCCCCTCCTCATCTAGGCAAGTAAATGCCTTGTTATGACAGTCCAGGAGGGAATGGTGTTGGTCCAACCAGTCCATACCAATTAAACAATCATAAGAGCCTAAAGGCAGAATATTCAATTCAGCCTTTATGATCAATCCTTTCATGTCCACAGGATAGGACTTAACCAACTCAGTGACTTTCCTCTTGGTTCCTGTATCCAAATGCACTAACCAAGAATTTTGATGTTTTCTTCTTGATAAATGCAAACCTTCCACCACTCTAGGATCTATATAACTATGGTTAGCCCCTGAATCAATTAAAATAGTAAGTGGTCGATTGTTAATCATACCTTCCACTTCAATCATGTGCGATTGACATTCAGCTTGCTTGTTGTCCAGGGCTGCGTAGATCCTTGGCATTCTACTGCCCATGGCCTCCATTGTTTCATCTTGCTAAACATTATGGACAAATCTCACTTTATCATTTCTATGGGGGAAATCTATGTACCTATGGTTTCCTTTACAACCCCAACACTCCATAGGTGTCTTCCTTAGAAATTGACCACCCACTTCAGCCTTTCTGGGCTCTCTAAAAGATGGTTGTCCCTGAGGATTGTTTCTAAAAAAGGGAGGCTTGTTTCCCTTCTGCCTCTGTTCCTTCTTGAACTTCTTCTTGTCTTCCCAAGCCTTCTGGAAGGTAGGATTTTCTCTCTGTTGTTCATATAAATATTTCTCTATTCTTATTGTTTCTTCCATAGACTTAGGGTCATCTACTAAATATTGTCACCAATAGAAGGTGGTAATCCACTTAGATACCTATGAATATTGACAGTCTCCTCCTTGATGAACGGAACATACTTCAACAGTTCCAAAAATCTTTGCTCGTATTCATCAATGGTCATGCTGCCCAGTTTGAGTTCAAAGAACTCTTTCATCTTTCTTTCATAATATCTTTTAGTCAAATATTTATTCTCGAAATACCTCTTGAATTCCTTCCAAGTGATATATTTCTCTCTAATATGTTGCACCTACACAAGATGATCCCACCACATGGATGCTTTTCCTTTCAATTGATACATCACAATTCTTCCTTCAGCATGAGAGGAATAAGTCTACAATTGGAAGTACTTCCTCATACCTAGCAACAATGTCTCATCATATTCTTCCTTCTGGTGTTCTCCATCAAACATGGGAGGCTTAATCTTATTCATTTCTCCTTTCAGTTCATCCACTCCAGACCTCCTACGCTTTCTGGTAGGAGATGGGCTTGAACTACCATGTGTTTCTTTACTTGAATTCTTTGGGGAGCGACGACGATGTCCACTAACACTTCTCGATCTTCTTTTCCTTTCAGGGGTCCTGCGACTCCCTGTTTTTCTTGTTTCACTCTCCTTTTCCAATTTATTTTCTATCCTATCCAGGCTCCACAACAACTTCAAATTGAATTCACCCTATTTATCCTGAGTTTTCTTGAGCCTTCTGCTATCATCTTGGCGAGCCTGGGCATCTTTCTACAATCTTTCAATGATTTTCATCTATGCCCTTCCTTATCCATCTCCTTTCCATGCCCATTGGAGTTTGATCCTTCAACTCCCAAGTTGACATCCATTCCTTTTCTTTCGTTCTCTAAACTAGAGGTAATTCACACCTTTTCCATTTCTTTGCACTCACCAGCAACTCTGACCAATTCTGGCCCTCGTCAACTTCTGCAATCACAACGTTCAGACAACCAGAATTTGTCAGGCCATCTTTCCTTAACAAATTCCACACATTCAAAACCAACCTGATTCTAAGAAAACATTTTGACTTCATGAATCTTTTGAGATCTTCTTGGCTCTATAACTTTTGGGCGATATCCCCCCCTTTCTTAATCCCTAGCCCATGTGACCACAGGCTGTGACCAAACGCTAGACCACTATCTCTCGAGTTCTGGTTACCGAACTCGTGACATCAGGTGGATCAACGGTCCATGTGTACATGACATCCAATGGTTGGAACCCACTGTGGTCCTTCCATCATCGAAGTTTTGGGACTTCGAGACTTTAGGGTTTCAAGACTTTGGACCTTGGAGGTTCCCACACTTGTTTCCTCCAAATATTTTGACATCCGAAATTTTGATTTACTTTATCCCTTTCGGGCCCACGTCACATAGTTTTTTCCAACAACCATAGTGGTACATTGCATGCTTAGGAGGGTCCATGTCACCTTCGGCGACGTCATCGGGTCCTACCACGTTCACTTTTATTTTTGGGATTTTGGGTTTCAGGAGTATGTGCGTCCGTACATCTCACTTTTTCCAATAGCCGAAATCGCGAAATTGTGATTTACTTTCTGCTTGATCGAACGGTCAAGTTTTCTTCCTCTGATCTACGGTGTAGATCATTTTGAGACTTTGGAGTTTCAAGCATCAGGATTTCATGCATCAACACATCTCTCATTTCCCGATAGTCGAATCCCTGAAAGGTTTCCAGGATAACTCTCCTGCACCTTCTCCAGATCTGATGGTCATGAGGGATTTCCTTTCCTCCCGACCAGATCCATCGGCTCCAACACTTTGTGCATTGTGCTTTCTCTCTCTGTGTGGCCAAATACCACACCAATTGTTGTTTTGTAACATGGCCAAGAAACCCCTTGGCACTCAGAAATAATATAAGGTTCGAAATTAGTCCCTCAAGACACAATTTCTACCTGAAACCTCAGGTCCAATGGCCCCTTATCTAGCCCATCTAGGCTCAACGTTGAAAACCTTGGCTCTGATACCAAAATGTAACATCCACGGCCCTCCAAAGGCCAGGAAATGCTATGAACACTTATGACTTTATCCCTTTAAAGATCTAATACCATACTGTAACATCCTCCAGGATGTCAACCCACATCAGGAGTAATGCTACTGTGGAATAACATTTATATACCATGCATTTAAATAAATTCAATACATTAACGCAGAGTAAGCACATAATTACTGCTAGCATACATAATCCATGGCATTAACAATAATTCATATGCACAACAGTAAACATCATCGCAACGTAATACATGATAATATTGCAAGCATCACATAGATGCATTTAAAAGATGAATTTAAACACATGCATATACTTATCTTTGAAACTAGATTGTTATCACTGAAATTTCGTCCACGCAGGGAGACAAGAACTCCGCATCGTCAACACAGGACTGGAGTCATTCATGGCACAAGATTAATTCCTCAGCATTGCAAAAGGGTCAAAACTATACAAAATGGCCAAAAAATTGCAAGGCGCTTTGCATCCACTGGGCGCGCGCACGCGTGCGCGTAACAGCTTCGTACAAGGCGCGCATATGTGCACAAGGCGTGGTTGTTTGGCGAAAAACCCGCGCGCCTGCTAAACGACGCATTTATGGAAACTGGTCGGCTTCCCAACCACTAATGGATCGGCTCCCAAGTCGATTTGACACCAAGTCCGAGCTCAATCCTCATGGTGGGCTGGTCAAAGACCTAATTGTGCCCTAAAGAGCCCCTTCTCACATTCAAAAGAGGCCACATAATAACCCAATGCTTGGCTATAAAAAGCCATGAATGACCACCATTTCTTCAAGGAATTATTTGTATTGTTATGCTGTTGGGATTGCTAAGGACTCATTCTTTGGCAACACACATTGTAGGCTGCATTTCATAAGCTATTCACCCCTCACTTGAGTGAATAAGCTTGGAGTTCTTTCACCCACATTTTCATCTTTTTTGTAAGGAGAGCAATCAGTTGAGGGCCTCAAGAGACTTCCATTGGAGAGGGAAGGGACCCAAGTCCTCTTTCTCCATTGTGTATCTTTGGATTTCATCAATCAGATCAGATAATACATTGGTGATATTGGTCCATTTACATTTGTTTTTCATTTTCTCACATGCTTATAGTTCTATCTAGTTTTTGTTTAATTCTTGTTAATAGCTTTGTTGTTTTCTTTCTAACCTTTTACTTCACAGCTGTCATGCCTAGCAGAGCCCAATTGGGCATGTAAGCACTCATAATTTGCTCACACAGTGACGAATTGGGTGCAAACAGATTGACGACCATACTGGGGAGATTGGTATAAATTCCTCCCTCATTTGGGCTTTATTTGCTTTCCTTTTAATTTCATTAACTTGCAGGTTCACAAACCGGCCTCAGCCGACCTACTTATCAGTCAATTCACTGGAGATTGGAGAGAAATCCATCCGGATTTTTCTTCTCAGACTTTTGACACAGGCGCGCGGGTATTATACCCCACAGGCGCGCGTCGGGCGCGTATGCGCTTTTCATTTCAGTTCTGTCAGCGCGCAGGTGCCATATGCGCCTCTGTCCACACTGGAGGCCGTGCATATGCGCCTCTGTCCATACAGGAGGTCGCGCATTTGAACAAAAATTTGACATTGTAAGCTCTTGGATGTGGGGAAAAAACATTTTCCTTGTTAAGAATGATGATATGCATGCTCTGAATACTGCACCACTTAGACCCCTCAACTTATAAAGGGGATAATCTAGCAAACATAGGCACTTAGGTG
>SNQJ01S0305397.1:0-10167 GCA_010110895.2 Picea sitchensis | reverse complement strand
CCACTTTGAAGGATTACTTCCCATTACCATTCATTGATCAAGTCTTAGATACCTTGGCAGGGAAAAAGTACTTCTCTTTTCTTGACGGGTTTAGTGGATATAATTAGATACAGATCACCCCTATGGATCAAGAGAAGACCGCTTTTACATGCCCATGGGGAACCTATGCTTACCGAGTACTTCCATTCGGACTATGTAACGCTCCCACTACATTTCAAAGGGCTGTCTTAGATTTGACCAACGATTGTGTAGAAATCTATATGGATGATTTTACTGTGTATGGAGATACTTTTCAAGAAGCTGTAGAAAATTTAGAAAAGGTCTTGATTAGATGCCAAGAAACCAACCTCTCTCCTAGCCATGAGAAATGCCATATGCTTTGTACTGAGGGGGTTGTGCTAGGACACCACATATCACTTACAGGGATCCAGGTAGATCCTGCTAAGATCAAAGTCATTCGTGACCTTCCAGTTCCCACAACTCAGAAAGACGTCCGTAGTTTTTTAGGACACGCAGGATATTATCGAAGATTCATCGAAAATTTTACAAAGATAGCATCTCCCCTGTTTTCCTTACTCACAAAAGCTACGAAATTTTCCTGGAATGATCAATGTCAGACTGCATTTGAAACATTAAAAGAGAGGTTATCCATTGCACCTATTTTGCGTGGCCCCAACTGGACCATACCCTTTCATATCTCTACAGATGCTTCAGATACAACCATTGGAGCTGTTCTTGGATAGAAAGAGGAACAACGTCCGTATGCTATCTACTACATCAGTAAAAACCTTACCCCTGCTGAAAAGAACTATACCGTAACCAAAAAAGAATTCCTTGCTATCGTATATGCTAGTAACACATTTCGTCATTACATCACAAGTTATTCGGTCTTCGTACATACTGATCACTCCGCCATTCGTTATCTTATGAACAAATCCATCACCAACGACAGAGTAACTAGGTGGTTGCTCTTACTCCAAGAGTTCGACATTTCAGTCATTGATAGACCAGGGAAGGAAAATGTCGTCGCTGACTTTCTCTCTCGACTCACCAACGATGGAGAAACCATTCTAGTGGAAGATAACTTCCTCGATGAACACTTATTTGCTTTATCTACTAATACACCTTGGTTTGCAGATGTCGCTAACTACTTGGCTGCAGGTAGACTCCCACAACATCTCTCCCCAAAAGAACGTCAAAGGGTTATCCGACAGAGCGCAACATATTCTTGGATCGAAGGATATCTCTTCCGTATCGGAGACAATCATATTATACGACGCTATGTTCGAGAGGACGAGATGTATGACATCTTAAAAGCATGCCATGATGAACCTTGCGGAGGTCACTTTGCAGATAAAAGAACTGCAAATAAAGTACTACACCTGGGGTATTATTGGCCAGCCATCTTTAGGGATGCCAAGCAGTACGTCAGGAGTTGCGACAAGTGTCAAAGAATGGGACGACCCGTGAAGTCAGATGAAATTCCACTTCAGCCTCAACTTCAAATAGAACCCTTCAAGAAGTGGGCCCTGGATTTCGTGGGACCTATTAACCCACCATCAAAGCAGAAGGTGCATATTCTAGTATGTACAGACTACATAACCAAATGGGTCGAAGCCAAAGCACTTCCAAAGGCCACAGAGGACGCAGTGGCTAACTCATACGAAGATATATTTGTCTGCTTTGGGGTTCCCCGAGAGATCGTCACTGATCAAGGAGCCCAGTTTACTTCACGACTCATCGAATCCATCACCAAGCAATTCAAGATTAAGCACCGAATGTCAACTCCATACCATCCTCAGGCAAATGGCCAGGTAGAAGTCACAAACCGAGTGTTAGAAGCTATTCTGACTAAAACAATCTAGCATCATCATAAAGATTGGGCTGACAGGCTCCCAGAGGCCCTATGGGCCTATAGAACCACCTGGAGGAACACCACAGGGTTTACTCCTTACGAATTAGTGTATGGAAAGCGTGTGGTTCTCCCCATCGAGTTTGAGATCAAAACACTGAGAATTGCACTACAAGTGGGTTTGGATCTCTCAGAAGCCCAACATCATAGGCTTGAGCAGATTAATGAGCTTGATGAGATTCGCCAAGATGCAATACATCAAACTACTTTAGTTCAACAACAAAGAGCTAAATGGCACGATGAATTCATCAAAGAAAAGAAATTTAAAGTGGGGGATTGGGCCCTCTTGTTTGATTCATGGTATAAGGATTTTAAAGGCAAGTTCCACACTCGATGGCTTGGGCCATACGAGGTAGACACAGTCTATGAGAATGGCTCTGTTAAACTCCGTACTATTGACGAAGCAAGGACATCACTCATGGAAAATGGTCATCGACTGAGGCTATATCAGAAGCCCAAGATGAAGGAGGAATTCATTCAGGAAGTAGTAAAACATAATGATCTTAATATAATGGGCACAGTGGCATCGCCACCTGTGCCCGCTATTCCGTAACCTATTTTTACATTAAAAAAAAAAAAAAGGAAAAGAAAAAGATAATAAAGATCTGGTAGTGAAAACCTGGCCTCAGGCGCTACCGACACTAATGATATTGGAAAACCAATTTCTGGCTAATATCACTTAGTTAAAAAAAAAAAATCGGTTGTGAAAACTCCTCGGGGCGCACGGAACGAACTCTTGTTTGAAAACCGAATCACCGGCAGACAAAGTTTGTTTAAAAAAAAATAATATATATATATATATATATAAATAAAAATAAATAAAAATAAAAAATAATAATATTCTATCTCGGGTGATGAGCTCACAATCTACATTTTCATTTTCTTAAGTTACAAAGATGTGGTCGAATTACAAATAATGCATTGATCCTGCAGGCTTATGAAGGGGAACGTCATGACCAATAGGAGTCAACAAGACAACCAGGAGCGCTTGCACTCTCTCAACTAGTTGGTTCATGTTTTTTCTAAAAACTCATTCTTTTTCTCTTTTATGAATTAAAAATTGAGAGATTAATTGGCAAGTAATAATATCATTAACTCCATATCTCACTAAGCCTTACATCTAAGGACTACCCACTACCCATATTGGTATGCTACATAATAAAGTGATACATGATGCCTAATGACCCTGCCTAACCACATCACCAAACCTACTATCCCTTGGTAGCTACACACTCGACTATTATACCCGACTGTTCATACTTTGCATATCTTTAGTTTTTTGGCCATTACGTAGCAAATAATCATCACCCGTGACAACCATTAAGTAGCAATCATTCCAACAATCGACGATTTATTTCCCTACGTATGCACACAATCATGATTTCAAACCACCCCAGACCATATCCTTTTTGAAACCTTGGCATCAACGGCTACCCCCGACTCATAACACACGCCAATGTACTGCCACGATCACTCGTTCCTTATCCCGACAAACTTATTCCGTGTTTAGTCCTTAACCACCATATGAGGAGCAGACTCGGGATCTCCCACAGAGCAAATATCGAATAGTCTTTGCAGAGTCGGGTTATTACAGTGCTTATACAACAGAGTCGGGTTATATTATAGTGATTACACAACATATTTGCCGAGTCGGGTTAGCTACAGCGTGAAGCTTATGGTGATTATCCAACATAAGGTTGAGCCGGGTAAGCTATATAACCGTGATTACACATCATATTTGCCGAGTAGGGTTAGCTACATTACGGTGATTGTCCAGCATAAAGTTGAGTCGGGTTAGCTACATTACAGTGGTTATATAGCATAAAGTTGAGTTAGCTCAACATCCAGAGCATAGTGTGCAGCTACACAGGTGAGACACGAGCATAGGGTGAAATCGGGGTTATTTTCGAATAGAGTCGGGTTAACATTGGCTCCTGATCGAAGGTCGCTCCATTGGATGCTAACTGAGTCAGGCTAGACCATTCGCGAATGCTGCAGGTAGAGTAAGCTCCTGTTTATAAAAGGCTAAAGAGTAAATTGTTGTTTATAAGGAGTCTGTCCAGAAGTTAAATACAAATTTCAAATCAAGACGACAAGGGCTGCATTAACAAGCTATAACGCGATTCTGAGGTAAGCAGGAGTTCATTCACCATTTTGTAGCATTTTTCTTTCTGAACATATTGTTCTTCTTTGCAAAATGCCTCCGACAGTAAATAGAAATGAGCCCAATCATGTTGACAGTATCAGAAAACACCCAGCAGTGATGAGTATATTTGAGTAGGCTGGATGGCTCCAATTCTTAGAAAAATTCCAGGGGTTTGATCTTGATCTCACTATGGAATTTGCCCAGAGTTTTGATGGCAGCCAAGCCACTATGAGAAGGTTGGATATCCTTGTGTCTGAAGAATCCTTGAGCAGAGTTACAGGGCTGCCACTGCAAGGAGAGAAATGGTATAAGAATTTTAAAGTGGCCCCTGAAAGTTGGATTCCATTTCTTAAGGCACCATCCCCACTTCCAGATTTGAGAAGAGGGATAGCCAGGGACGCACTAAGCTCTCCTTGGGTTGAGGTGGTGTTCCACGGTCCACCTACAAAAATTTGTCACCTGTGAAGGAAGATATAATTTGGTCCATCATTACCATATCAGAATCCTTCTACATTTGAAAGGAGACAAACCACTCATCATGCCTTACTTTTTACACAGAAGTTTATCTAAAATGGATGAGTTTTTGAGAAAAAAACAAAACCCCGAAACTGCTTTATATCATAGAGGTCTCATCATGATGATTATAAATGAAGAACTGAATAGACTGGGGATTTCCTGGAATACTTTCACGGGTTCAACATTGTCCAAACCGAAGATGAGAACTTTACCACTTAAGAAGAGGTTCGAAAGGATCACTATAGGATGATGCAAGAAATCAACGAGAATTTCTCGGAAAGTCTTAAGCCCAGCTATTGTCGAGACAGAAGATACGGGGTTTGAAAAAGAAGCATCAGATGAACAACTCATTGAAAACTCAGAAATAGGACAAGAACAAGATGAGGTGATGATAGATATTGAGGTTGAACTTGAAGTGGTAGAACCCCCACTTTTAGATATAGAGCAGAATTGGATAGGGTGTGACATTTCCCCTTCCTCGACCGAAATGATAGATAAGTCTCGGGATATACCAGCCACTTCACACTTCGTCCTTGGGCATAAGGGACATGGTAAGAAGAAGAAAAAGGGAAAGAGCCATGTTGAACCCAAGCCTTTCCGGTTCTGCAGCCCTAGCTACCAAGCTTTGCTCAAACCAAATCGAAGACTCTTGCTGCAGAATAAGAAGCTCAAAAGCAAATTGAGATATCATAAAATTCCAAACAATGCAGTAGACCTAATGGAGGATATACAGGGGGAAGATGTATCAGCAGAAAGAGTGGAAAGTTGTGCCAAAATCCATGCAGAGGAAGCTCAACAGATGTTCAATACCTTCCTGGATGATATCATCACCAACACTCATGCCTTTATGCAGTTGAAACCCGACCTTCCCCAGTGGAGAAACAAGGACGAACTCTTTGACTTGGGGATCATCAATAAAGAATCCCACAGACAAGTCATAGAAAAGCTTAAGGCGAGATGGTGCTCCATGTATCTACAACAAGAACAAAAATGGATAGAAAAGATTAAACAATATAAACGACAACTAGAGGATACAAAGAAGCTAGTACAACAGTCTACTGAAATTGCTTTTGAAGGCATTTTTAGTAGAGAGCCACCAAAGTCTTATCCTCTCTACTTGCATGATCGGTGGACAGCCTTCAGACTGAAACAGTTGGCAGCAGGACAACCTCATGAGATAAACTAACTAGATGATTTTGTTAGTATTTATGTCTCTGCAGAAATGAAAGACCAAAATTTGTTGTGTGAATTATACCTTTATAACTTCATTCTCCCTAACAATGCCTGCTGGAATCCTAACCTCGGAGTTGGAGATGTTCAGTTGAGGGCATTCACCTCTTACATCCTTGGTCTATCTCAATGGAAGAAAGATGCAGAATTCTATAGGAGAATGGAGGCTGAGGCAAGCCTAAATGTGAGGGATGAGTATCCATTGCCTCATGTTATGAAAGAAGATCTATAGAGGTTGAGGGCAGATGCGGGAGATGTAGTCACCATTCGTCAGCACCAGAGATTTGCCATAGCAGACTTCATGCAGGTGTCCTGGGCACATTTAGTTCAGGCACTGTTGATCTCTCATTATATTTGGGAAGTTCTCCCTAAATATCTAAAGGACCGGAACCCCATAGGATATCCATATTTTGGTTTGGCACTCAATCGAGCTTCATTTTATGCTAACTCCTTACTCATGTATGGTAGTCGATGGCTTGGACTAAGTTTCCATTTTCCTATTATTTGGTGCCCTAGTAGGTTCTACAAAGCCACTACTACATGGGATGAGGAAGAGGAAAGGCTTCAGTGGTTACAGATGGAGAGGGCCCTTGGATATTATAATACAGGTGAGTTTGGGCACCCAGCTTATGACTGGGGGGCAGTCCATGCAGGAATCACAGAGGAGGAATAGGTTGCATGAGGACATGCAACCAACTCCGCAAGGGGGAGATGATGAACCCTCATTTTGGCATCTTTTTGTTCCGTATCTCCTATAAATACACATGCATTTTGCCCTCCTTTTATGTTTTCCACATACTTATCTTTATAAAGTTCCACCTTTATCACAGGTATTACTATTGCCACATAATCTTCTTGATTTTTGTTCATAAATTAGAATTAGAGTGAACTTTAGAACATATTTGAATTATTAAATATGTGTGGTTTTCAATAACATTAACTATGGCTACAGAATGCAAGGCTCTAGGTTCTAGCTACATACTGCAAGGTTCCAAGTTCATACGAAGATGTGTATCGATGCAAGGCAATTATGGAGATATGTAAAGAGGATATTTTAAGAAGATATATTTCCAGCACAACAACCACATTCTATTTTTTTGCATATACATATCAACACCTACACAGTACGACATGCTTACATATAGACAAGTGGCAGGGCTGATGGTTATCAACGTGAAGGCCACATAACCGTGAGCAGTAAATAAGATGCTCAACATCTTTACTTCATCGCATGTGGTAAATCTAAAACAGGAACATGCATAACAGTCTACTCAACACATCCAAGAAGTGAACAGCCAGTGGATACGTGGATGGATTAGGCACCAGTTTGTTTTAACAATTTTTCCTAGAATCTAGGGGATTGGCTCTCTGCACAGAGCTATTTTTAGCCAAGCATTTTTGTATATATATGTATGCTCGGTTGAGCAAAGACGATTAGTATGTGATACATATCAGGCATTCAACTGAGCGTATACTGTCTTGAACTTATATATATATATATATATTCTGCTGTACGTGATCATTTCCTGTTGGTAATTAGTGAAGTGTGAATACTGGAGTACCATGAGCAAGGGCCCACTCATAGGTACAGTTCGTATTATTTCCTTGTTGATTATATCTTTTGCTGTTGGTTAAACTCATGCATGATAGTTAGATATATATGCTGATCAGATTACTAGTTTCTGAGATTTATTTTATAGTTTTTTGGGCAATCGTTATATGCTGCATAATGGCCCTGAACATCTGTTGAATAATGACAGTTAAAGATTATTAGGGTGAATAGATTTCAGCCAACATCTAAAATGAAATCTAATGTTACCCGAACACCTTATGGTTAAGCTCTAAGTGTGTGTAGATAAATCTGGGTATGTGTAACAAAGTGTAGGTAAAAGAATCTACCATCATAACAAGCTTTGGCATCATCCACAGAGCCGAGGACAGGGATCATTAAGTACTTTACCCTTGCTGTTACAACATCGTAATTTTTGAGTTTTATAGACCTTAGCATTTCTTTTTATACATATGCACAGTTGCTACAGAATCACAATGCTCATAAATCCCAGTCAAGTGAATATCCAAAGATTAAGTTTATGATATTTCAGAGAGCTTAGTTTTCCGAGATACCACCATAAGACTGAAAGGATCAGGGTTTTGTGACTCATTTCTTTCGTAATCATAGTTACAGTAAGCTAGTTCTCTTTCCTGTGCAGATTGCACAAGAGTGCCTTGTAAGCACAATAAGCCCTGGGTTGACAAATGAGTGATAGAGTGTAGAGTGACACCAAACAATTGGGAATCATATTTTTACCTCGTCAAGATGCGCTAGGGTAAGGCGCACTTGGACAACCTAAAGTTAGTCCCAATACTTCACATAAACTTTCACTGCAGCTGGTGCTGCAACTGGCATTGTAACTGGTGCTGCAACTGGCATTGTAACTGGTGCTGTAACTAGCACTGCAACTGGCATGAAGCAACTGGCATGAAGGAACCTGCATGAAGGAACTGGCACGAAGGCACTGGCACAACAGACCTAGGGTTTTATGAGGAAACCCTAATTTCTCAACTTCAGAAATTTGCAGATCTTATCCGGGGAAGAGATGCGCCCTACTTAGGCGCCTTCTTAGTGAGTTCAGTACGTACTCAATGAGCTTGACAATGGGAGAAACTGAGGATCTTCCTTCTAGCGGTTAGACTGTTACGAAGGAAACCAACTCTGAAACCATGTTAAATTTTTTGGTATGCTCGTTTAACCATAGACAATGTCACATTATTGTCACCCAACCATAGGCACAAGGCAACCCCCGAGCACGCTAACCTTTACTTAGAATAATTCTGGCAAGCCTACTCTAGAACTTGTTGACCACCTATTCAACTAGGGGGTCAACTCCATGTACCATGAAGATATGCATCATTAGATGCTACCAAGTCAGAGACTATTTGGTTCTACAAGGCATTTTGGGCCTCCAACACGTATTTTTGTAATGGAATTTCCACTCCACTGCGTGGGATAATAATGTAATAGGTCTGCATGGATCGTAGTTAGCTCAGTTACCTTAGGATTTCTTCATCAGGAGAGTTCCTTTCACTGAGTGTTTTTTTCCCCAGGTTATTAATTTGGCCTGACCAACCTTATTAAATTCCCTTGAGTTTTTCACTCCGACAAATAATTCCTCCAAAGTGGTGAAAGGCGTTCTAATGGTGTCATCCTATGGTAGCTAGTGTTTAGGAATGATGTAAATAACCATGTAACTCTAGAAGTTTCACGGAATTCCGTCGAGTCTAGATAGGTTTTTTATAGTTAATTAAAATTACCTAAGGTTGGGTAATTTAATTAATTAATTTTAATTAAATTTTGAGAAATGATGTAAAAACTAGGTCCTTGGGCTTTTTCTAGGGGTATTTGTGCTCAAAAGAAATGGAATGAGACCCCCTACACCCTTGGGCTACGTTTCAGCTCAGTTGGACAACTTTTTCTAGGTGTTTGTCCATAGGGAGTCCAAGTCAGTCAAAACAACAATTTTAATTGCTAGTCATGACATAGCAAAAATGCCATTTTTTGTAATTTTGAGCAAATTGAGTAAAGTTAAGGTGGGAGATGATGAGAAAAACCATCCCTAACCTACCCAAACCCCCTTCTAACCTTTATTCACCCCCTAAACAAGTAACCCACTCAAACACCCATGCCCCCCTAGGGGATTTGCGCCCCCTTTCATTTAAAAACCTTAGAAATTGCATTTTAATGTTGTGTGAGACCCTCTCTCCATAGGTGCACCCTTCTTAGCCTACCACCTCACCCTTTAGCATGGTCCCACACCCTCCCACTCATTCCACCTTACTAATCCATGCCAAAACCCTAAGTGGTGCGCCCCCCTCCTTGTGATCTTCTCCTTTGCTTGATGTTTGACACTTGGATCTCATCCAAGAGGGGTCACTTTTCCTCTCCAAGTATAAATGAAGGCCCTCTCACCCTCATTTCCTCACCATCTCTTGAGCTATTGTTATGCTACCAATTTCTTGCCTCATCTCTCTCTCATCTCCCATTCTTGCTTTCATTCATCTTTGTTCTATTTAACTTATTCAACTTTGCAAGCACTTTACTTTCACATTTTGCATTTCATGCAAGTTTGATTTATGTGTTGTGGATAAACACCAAGTAGTCATAAATTGTGCTTTTGGACACTTTCCCTTTCAAGCATTTCTTTTTCAGTTAATTGGTGTTCATATCTTTGGTGTGGTCCCTCAAGAAGTTGCGCATCCTTTGGAGGCACTATCTTGTTGGATCTTGTGTGATCTTGTGTGCCATTGAAAGCAGTCACAATAGAGTAGTGCATCCCTTTGGGAGACACTCTATTGTTGAGCATGC
>SNQJ01S0305394.1:0-10168 GCA_010110895.2 Picea sitchensis | reverse complement strand
TAAGGGGGAGTGTTGAAATAATGTAACTGTGAAGAGTATTCTTATTATTATTGTTATTTTATTCATAGGATTAATCCCCATTGTGGATTAATCATGTCGGTAATTGTATTAGGACCAAATCCCCTTTTGCGGATTGGTCAACAAACAATCATAATAGGCAGAATAAGAAGTCGGCCCCAACAGTTAATTAAGAGACCCAGAAATATAATAAAAGTGGGTTTACCCACCCAGATTGAGAAGTCGGCCCTGCCAGTGAAGAGACACTTCACACGTGCCAGAACTTGTATAAATACAGGAGGCTAGTGCCTCATTTGATCACAACTCACTTACTCAGTTTGAGAGACAAGTTCTGATCTGTTACCGACAAAAGAGAGAGGGAGAAGAGTGGTGCATATTTTGGAGAGTTGAGTTATCTCTTGACATTGTATTGGCAATTTATGATAAGGAAGTTTTTGCTGGGTTTTCTTCCCCTTGAGGGTTTCCCAGGATACATGTTGTGTCTCTTGTGAATGTGTATTTCTCAGTGATCTTGTTCTTATGTTGCTCTTATCTATTGAAATGCAAAGAACTATAATAATGGCATAAACATTAATAGATATGATATGGCAGGAATATATTGACTCTGATTGGGCAGGGAGCACGGTGGACAGAAAGAGCACCTTCAAGTGTTGCTTCACTTTGTGATCTTCCATGGTTTCCTGGTGTAGCAGGAAATGAACTTCTGTGGCTTTGAGCACAACAAAAGCATAGTACATTGCATTAAGTATGACAGTCCATGAAGCAGTGTGGCTTCACAAGCTCCTTGTAGATTTATTCGAACATGTGCTGGATTCCACCATTATTCATTATGGTAACCAAAGTTGTGTGAAGATCTCTGATAATCCAATGTTTCATGACAAATCGAACCACATTGAGATCAAGTACCATTACATCCGAGACATGGTTCAAAGGAAGGAAGTATTGGTGCAGTACCTTCCTACAGATGAGCAGGTTGTTGATGTTCTTACCAAACCAAGACAAAGTTCAAGTACTTTTGTGACAGACTTGGCGTGGCAGAGAATGCCTTCGTCACTGAGAGGGAGTGTTGATGTTTGCAGCTTCCTGAGACATTCTCCATATCATACTACTCTGTGACTGAACTGAGTTGATCTGTGATGACACTTATCCAAGAAGGGATAAGTGAGGTTGGGCTTATAAGCCAACGTCCCATGTGGAGAGCACATGAGGACATGTCAAGGGAGTTGATCCTTGATGTCACACACTATGGGAGTTGAACCTAATGTTTCTAGAGGGTGTAGCCTCTAGAAGTCCACATGGAGTGCCATGTGTGACAAACTTTCTCCAGATCGTACTCCTCTATGAATTGAGTTGAGTTGATATGTGAGGACACTTATCCGAGAAGGGATAAGTGGGGCTCTTATTCGAGAAGGGATAAGTGCGGTTGGGCTTATAACCCAACGTCCCTTGTGGAGATAACATGAGGACACATCCCATGAGGACCCTAGTGTTTTTAGAAGGTGTAGCCTCTAGAAGTCCACATGGAGGGCCATGTGTGACAAAATTTCTCCAGATCATACTCCTCTGTGAATTGAGTTGAGTTGATATCCGAGGACACTTATTTGAGAAGGGATAAGTGGATAAGTGGAACACTTATTCGATAAGGAATAAGTACATTTGGGCTTATAGCCCATCATCCCATGTGGAGAGACCATGAGGACATGTCAAGGGAGTTGACCCTTGATGTCTCACACTATGGGGAGTTGACCCTAAGTGTTCCTAGAGGGAGTAGCCTCTAGAAGTCCACATGAGAGTGCCATGTGTGACAAATCTTTTACTACTATGGTGGTTTTGTACCACTGGCGGAGACTACGTGTCTCTAGGCAGTAGTTGTGTACTACTATGGAAAGATACCTCCCTAGCTAAGAGGAAGTGTTGATGTTTCAGCATCAAGTAGAACTTCTCCTACATTGGGTTGCAGACCAAGGGAGATAGGATACATTTATCATAAAGGTGCACTTGTGATAAATGGGCCCATACATAGTCCTTTGATCATGACAAGGAATAATATGGATTCGAGGTGCTTGAAGTGCTTTCTATGTGTCAGTTAACATCAAGTCGACATTCACTCATAGGTGTGTGCCTGTGGTGAAATATCCTGTTGTGTTTTTTGTCCTAGTCATGTGACTTGACAAGGACTGATAAAGACACAAGATGCTATATGATGTTACATGCGGACCCAAAGTGAGCCTAATATTAGAGAGAGTTAATTGGCTCAGAGGGAGAGCCACATAAGGAGTTTATCCTTAGTTCAGGTGGGAGAGAGATGTATCCGAAGACTGACAGACAAGTGTCATGAGTCTAGGGTGAAGTTTGTATACTTAAAAGACAAGAGTGGCATGTTGCAGAATGTCTCCCTCGTTGAGAGGGAGTGTTTATGTTTGGACAACATCGGGAAGACATTCTCTAAAGATAATAATTAATAATATAATTATTATTGATTATTAAATATAGTATATAATAAGTAAATGATAATAATAAATAGTTATTGATTATTCAAGGGACGCATCCTTTCATGGATGGACACCTTATGTTCCCTATATATGGAACACTCATTATTGTAATAATATATCGAATATCTCTCATATCTCATATGAATAAAAACTAACAACACCACCGCAAAAATACCAAAATAATACCCTCTACTCCTATTTTTAATAAATATGTCTATCAAAAGAACAATCTAGAGGAAGATCCTTCTAGAAGTGGAAGCTTTTATTAGGTCTTCTTACATTTGACTTATTCTTCCTTATTTCTAGGCCTTATTAATATTGACCTTTATTACATGGAAATATATTATTCTACCTATGTGAGGGGTTAGGTCCCTAACATGTCCTCCCTCTTAAAAACATCCCTGTCCTCAAGGCTTGAGATGAGGAAATTGTTGCATAATGGTAGTTGTCTCTTAAGTGGAATCTGCTGGAGTTGCATCTTTCCACTGAAATAACACTTCCTTGATGGTTTGCTAACGCAGACGACGCTCACGCTAGTCCAAAACTACTTGTGGTTGTAGCCAAATGGATCCTTCTTTGTCCAACTCGGGAAGGTTGGTTTGAGTTTGACACTTAGTTCCAATCACCTTCTTTAAGCAAAGAAACATGAGAAACATGATGGATCTTAGAATGGCTAGGAAAAGATAACTGATAGGCCACCTGTCTCACACACCTGAGAATGGTATAAGGACCATAAAATTTGGGCGTAAGTTTCTGACAATGGTCATTCTTGAGGGAATTTTGCTTGTAAGGTTGCAATCAAAGAAACACCTGCTATCTTTCTACAAATTCACATTCAGAGCGACCTTGATCTACTTGTTGCTTCATGCGGTTCTGGGCCATGACCAAATTCTCCTTGAGGGTACGGAGAATAACCTCTCGAACTATAAGCGTTTGGTCAACCGCCTGGACCTTCGAGACACCTCACAAGTATGAGAGAACTGAAGGTGGCTTTTGTCCATATACCACTTCAAAAGGAGTCATGCGGGTAGTTGTATGGTAAGAAGTGTTGTACCACCATTCAACTAGTGGTAACCATTGATCCCATTGATTTTGCCTTTCCGAGGTAAAGCACCTCAAATATGTTTCCAAACATTTGTTGACAACTTCAGTTTGCCCATCATTCTGGGGATGATAAGTTGTGCTGAGATGCAATTGTGTACATTATAGCTTGAAAATTTCTTGCCAAAACTTGCTGGTGAAAGTTGGGTTGTGATCATAAACAATAGAATGAGGCATGCCATGAAGCTTGAAGACCCGATCCATGAAAAGTTGAGCCACAATGGAGGCTGTAAATGGGTGTTGAAGAGCACATAAATGAGCATACTTGGAAATACGATCAACTACCACCATGATGACTGATTTATTGTCCAATTTAGGTAAGCCTACAATAAAATCCATAGAAATATCCCACCAAATAGCAGGTGGAATCGGAAGTGGTTGTAGTGTGCTAGAAGATTTGATTGTTTTTCCCTTGTTGCATTGAAAAATATCACATTCATCCACAAAATTGTGAACGTCATGCTTCATACCATCCCAGAAAAAAGAACGTTTGACCCGGTCATAGGTTTTGGTAAACCCCGAGTGCCCAACAGTGGGAGTAGCATGAATCTCAGAAAGTACCATGGATTTAAATTTTGACTGTTTACTTAAATACAAACGACCTTTGTATCAAAGTATCAAAGCTCATCATTGAGCCAAGAGTAGCCAGGGGAGACTGGAGAATTTGCTTGCAATTGTTGTATCAGATGCGAACTTTTGGGATCGTGTAGCCATTCCTGGCGAACAACTTGGAGCCAATCTGGTACAATGAAGGAAAGAGAAAAAAGGGACCCTTCATCTTCATATTTTCTGGAAAGCGCATCAGAAACCACATTGTCTTTGCCTTTATTGTAAATGATCTCATAATCATATCCAAAGAGCTTAGTCACCCATTTTTGTTGTTCTAGGGAGGAAAGACGTTGTTCCAGAAAATACTTGAGGCTTTGATGATCTGTCTTAATTTGGAAGTGTTGCCCCAATAGATAAGGGCACCAAAGATCCACAACATGCAGAATAACCAACATTTCATTTTCATAGATTGATTTGCCCAAATGTTTCTCTTACAAGTGTTTGTTGGTAAAGGCTAAAGTCCGACCCTCTTGCATAAGGACTACACCAATTCATTTATCGAAATCATCACATTCCAAGACAAAGGTCTTTGTGAAATCGAGAAGGGCTAGGACGGTGCACATGGCCATCTTCAAGGTTTGAAAAACCTAAGCAGCTGCTGGAGTCCACGTGAAAAAATTATTTTTAAGGAGAGCAGTGAGAGGTGCCTTAATCTTTCCATAACTCTTAACAAACTTGCAATAATAACCTATTAAACCCATAAATCCTCGCAAGCTTTTGAGAGTCTTTGGGTGAGACCAATCTTGCATAGATTCAATCTTTTTAAGGTCCACCTTGACGCCGGCCTTGCCAACAAGATGAACCAAGTGCTCGACTTCCGAGGCGCCAAAAGCACATTTAGATTGTTTAAGGAAAATTTGGTGCTGAGAGAGTAGATGGAGAACTCGATCCACATAAACAAGATGAGTTGTTCAGGTTTTACTATAGATGAGGATATCATCAAAGAAAACTAAGACAAAATGATGGAAAAAAGGACGAAATAAATGATTCATGAGGTTTTGGAAAGTGGAGGGAGCATTACACAAGCGAAAGGGCATGACCAAAAACTCATAGTGGCCCTCATGAGTTCTAAATGAATCTTATGAATGTCTGTCTCATTCATACGAATCTGGTGGTAGCCAGAACGAAGATCAAGTTTAGTAAAGAACTGGTTGCCACTCAATTCATCCAGGAGGTCATCAATGACATGAATGAGAAATTTGTCTTTAATGGTGAGTTTGTTGAGGGCACGGAAGTGAAGACACATGCACCAATAACCTTCTTTATTAAGGACCATGACCATAGGAGAAGATTACGGGTTCATACTAGGGCGGATAACACATGTGTTGAACAATTCTTGAACAATTTTTTCAATTTCATTTTTTTGGGAAAAGGGAGGATGATAGGGACGGATACTGGGAGGAAGGATTTCTGGGACAAGGGGAATGGAATGATCATGAACACCACGGGAAGGAGGGAGTCCCTGGGGAGTGGAAAAAATCACTTGATGTTTAGAGAGGATGGATTGAAGGTATTGCGGCACATAGGGTGTCTCAGTGGCTTGTATGGCATGGAGTTGGGCAATAATGCCAAAATGATCTTTTTTTAGCATCTTTTCCATGCAATGGGAACTAATGATCTCTGGGGAATCGATAGTGATGCCTTAGAACTTATATTGTTGTCCCTCTTGGTCGAATTGCATGGTTAATTCCTTAAAATCCATAAGAATGAGACCAAAAGTCCTTAGCCATTCTGCACCCAACACAATGTCACAACCGCCCATGTCGATAGCAAACATATAAGATTTCATGTGGTACTCACCAATTTGGAGACACACATTTTCACAATGCCCTCCACATTTCATGGACCCGCCATTGACAATCATGATTTGAAAATTATTGACGACACATATATAACAATTAGTTTCTTGGGCAATGTGACGATGAATAAAATTATGGGTGCTTCCACTATCAACAAGAATGATGACCTTCCTATGCTTAATGTAACCAATTAACTTGAGGGTTTGGGGAGAAGAGAAACCATTTAAGGAAATGACCAATTCTCCTTCGGTAGGGTCCGGGGGAGGGGCCATGTCAGTGGGTTCAGGTGACATGGACACAAGGGGAACCTCAACATCGTTTTCCAAAACATCCTCCGAGATGGCCATAAAAAGTTTTTTTTTCTTACACTTGTGCCTAGGAAAATATTTTTCATCACAATTATAACAAAGGCCTTTGAGTTGGCATTCAACCATTTAGGCCCTGGTCAATTTTTGGATCTTTAGTGGAGTAGGAGGAGGAGTGGGAGTGACTAGTTTAGTGCAAGGAATAAAGGAGGGTTTGCGGTTTTGAGAAGAGACAACCTGTTGTGCTTCCTTAGATCTTTTAGTAGCGTCCACCCAACTCTAAGGTCGATCCATGAGGACATGGGCACGAATCTCATCCTTGAGGCCACTGATAAAACATTCTCGAAAAAAATTATCAGACATGCCCTCTGTACGAAAATCCAATCGCTCAAAAGCTGCTATAAAGTCTTCCATTGTGCCAGATTGTTTCAACTTTGTCAAACAACCTAAATAGTTGGTGTAAGTGTCATAGCATTCATAAAGTTCTGCCACAAAGTGGGTCCAAGCCACATACCCTTAGCGGGCAATTTTTCTCCATTGCCACCATTACCAACGTTCTTGATCTAGATGGAGAACATCATATCGTAGTTTGGCCAACTCATTCGTAATGCCATACAAAGAGAAATAATGTTCCATTTGAGTTACCCAACTAGTGGGATATGAGCCATCAAATTTGGTCACATCCACACATGGAAGGAGTAGGTCACGCTGAAAGTGATGGGGCTGAAAATTTTGGGAATGTGATGAAGTTTCACCTTCAGTTTGCAAAGTTCGGTCAGATGAAAGAAGATCTGCAGGGATATGCAGCTTGGCGCAGATCATCGTAGTGAAAGACTCAAGCTGGGTAGCAAGGTCTTGTTTGAGGTCCTCTATTTTGGCGTTGGTGGAGGAGTGCATGTTTTTATTGATGGTGACAATATTGGCACTAAGTTGTCTCACTTCTTGTTGGATTTCTATGAAATTAGAGTGCAAGGCAATGAAGCGAGCTTCCAAGTCTTGGCTACAAGTGTGGGCCATGATGAAGAGGGAACACAAAAAGGGGCAGGTGGGACCACACAGAAAATGGGTTATGGGTGAACTGTATCACAAGGATCAAGGTGATGAGTTGAATCCAATGGGGTAAAGCCCAAATAAGAGTGTTGGAAGGGGCTCCAGTCCACGAGAAAAAAAATTTGTTGAAAAATGATATGTATGACTACGATAAGGGCGAAGAGAGAAATCCAACGGGATAGGTCTCAAATAATGGTGCCAGTGGGATTCAGACTCTGATCTGAAGAATATTGCAGTGATGAAATGCCCAAATGCTTAACAGGAAGAAATGTGTAGTAATTTTGCAACCTGAATGCAGGAGACACAGTGGTGCGACAATAGATCTTGTATGTTCTGTTTTTGTTTTCGTCCCAAGGGTTAGGGTATTCAAGGGTTCTACAGACAAGGGTTTGCCATGTACTATATCTCTCTAATATAAGTGCAGGGTCCAATAGTGGTACTCGACCCAATATCTCAAGGCACCAACTAAGGAGGCTAGACTGTGCCCTTAGCCGTACTACCCGACTACCCGGGTACTAGAGAGTATCTTCCCAAGTGTTGTTATCGGTGGCACTATAGTAGTCAGGCGACCAATCAATTTATTTATGGAGGGCTTCAGGGGATCTAAGTCGATCTGTATACAAGTGTTGTCTGATGCACTACCACTCGAAGGGGTACCAACAGGGGTTACAAGGGTGGTCAACAGATGTGTGCTTAACTACCACTTGTATTTCCTACGTGTATAAATTGCCGACCATGGATTTATGCACGTAACGACAGATCTATGTAGCTTAAAGACGTCGAAATATGTCTCCACCCTAAAAAAAAATTTAACCCACAATTTTCTGCAGAGGAAGGTGCTTTGATACCACTTGTAATATTCTAGATATAAAATAGTATGCAGAACATAAATAATTAGCTAGAAATCACAGATAAACAACGATATAACCAAAACAACACTACAATAATACCAAAATAATATCGGAATAACACCAAAAATAACACTTTGATTATTGAGAGCAATGTTCACTTGCCTCTTCGAGGGGGCAACCTCCAGCAGAACAGAGCTCTATTACAATAATATCCAAGACAAAACTTCTCATACCCTCTTACTCCTATTTATACTAAATATGTCTATCAAAAGAATAATCTAGAGGAAAATCCTTCTAGAAGCGAAAGCTTCTATTAGGTCTTCTTACATTTGACTTATTCTTCCTTATTGCTAGGCCTTATTAATATTGACCTTTATTACATGGAAATATATTATTCTACCTACATGAGGGGTTAGGTCCCTAACATCACTGGAATAGTCAACAATAAAATGTGCCTTCCCGAGTTTTTAGGAAAAGGTGATAGTGATGCAAACAATCATTGGTTCCTATGTGATTCAATTGGGAGGGAAAAAAAGTTCATGGCCCGTTATGCCAAGCTATTAGAGTTTTAAGCCACTTTGAGGGAAGGGGTCTATAATGAAATATGAAATTTACCCAGACATACCCTCAAGGTACACCAAAAACTTTGGATGAACTAAAAGTATGATTTGTGGCCAAATTTCAGAAGTTGACCTTGAGCAACAAAGTTGTGCTAGGTTAAAGGAGATTAAACAAATTATTGGTGAGAGTGCTTGGGAGTATAATCAATGCTTCCACTACCTGATCCATAGTATTATGTACTCCATCCATGAGATGTAACACAAGGAATTGTTCATTCAACGACTACTACCCCTGACTCGAGTACCATTGATGCAACATAAGTGGACCACTTAGTGGGAGGCCTTGGCCATATTAGTGTGGTGACTAGAGAACGGCCTCACATAGTAGCCAATGATTCCCGACCATAGCTTCCCCATATAAGGAAGGTGACTCTTGTGAACCTTGGGTTCGATGCATCAAAGTAGAATAATTATTACAGGGAGGCTTGGAAGCACTACAAAGAACAATCACTATAGTAAGCTAGGGAGGCTTGAAAGCACTACAAGGAACAATCACTATAGTAAGCTATGGTGTGAATAACTACTCAATAACCTAAAATCCTCCTCAATCATGACAAAAAGATTTATTATTGCTAGTCCATACCTAACTCTCACCTCTCCTCTATACCTAGCTCTCACCTCTCCTCTTTAAGAGCCTTAAGCCCTTCAACTATTATGTCAACTTCCTTTCTAAATTAAAAGTGGGTGGAAGGCAATCTACCCTTCATTCGTCAACATACAAAAGAAAAATATCCAAAGTATTTCTTTCCAACTAAAAAAGGATCTATTCACCTCGAATTCATAACAAATGAGTGCAAATTCCTTCAACAGTTTAAGAAAATGTGTGTGTTAGCATAGTAAGCGCGATAAGGCCATGGACACGGTACTAACACATGCAAACCTTCCTTCTCTGTTGATATTGAATATCTCTCTATTGTAGAGGTTGAATAATGGGAGAGAAAATCAAATAAAAACAAGAAAATCCAATTGAATCGAATGAGAAAGTAAGCTAAGAAAATCGAATGAGATCAAATCGAAAAAGTAACAAGTAAATAGAAGATGTTTTGAGATGATGCATGATGATTTGTAATAAGATGAAGAGAAACGACAAACAACACTCTACAAGAAGTTATTGACAAATAACAAAAGTTAAAAAATATCTTATTATAAAAATAAATAAATAAATAATTTTTTTACCAACATTTTTAAAATTATCAAATTAAAATTTATCTTTATAAATATTAATCATCATTTTATATAAATATAATTTTTTAAAATTTAATATTTTGAAAAACATATATCATATAATAATAAACAAAACCATAAAATAATCCTACTTGCACC
>SNQJ01S0305393.1:5516-15684 GCA_010110895.2 Picea sitchensis | reverse complement strand
CACAAATAACTTCCTTGTAAATGTTGCCCACCCTAGTGCAGTGCAACTAATAAATGACCCATCCCCTATCCTCTTTAAAAGCTAACCTACCTGACATAATGTCGTCTTGGGATACCCGTTTCTCTTCCCAATTTCACCTAATCAAGTAAGTTGTTAAATGCCCTCTTTATTTCCTACTCTCTATTGTCTTTATTGCCCACTCTCCATTACCAGACACAGATTCAAGCCACTTAGCATCATAGCATAACATGCTTATTCAATCATTTCAATTTGTTTTATCATTAAGAGTTGTCTCGCTTGATTCAACTGGTATGCTTCTTGAGAAAATTCCAAGCAAAAATTAAAATAATGCCTTTAAGTAGCTCAGTTTTAAATGAAAGTCAAGTCATCCACGTGTTAAAGTCATTTTAGATGAATTTTCAGTTGGTGTAGCTCTAATATTTTATATCTAGCCTATATTTTCCTTTCGAGTGAATCTTTTGTAGAAAAAGTTCTCAAGCTTCCTGCAAAAACTCAAATCACTATAATACGTTGAAATGATATATCTGGATACTGCAGAACTGCAAGAACCATTTTCAAGAACAACACGGAAAGTGCGCTAGAGTGATACTCATTAAAGTTGTAATTTATTTGATAAGTGTGCAATCAATCTTAATGCAAGCTGTCATTATCCCAATTCACTACATACTTGAAGGCTGCCTCGTGCCTTGTATATTAGTTGCATTCATGTTGTTTAATTAATTAAAAATAAATAAAATTATATCATTTTATTTAAGAATAATAGGTTACACCATGCCTTTGGTTAAAAGAACAACCCTCAATCTGAGCATTGGAATAGAGCAATGTCACAACATTCCCAAGGTAAGTATTTTCATTTGTACCATGGCATATAAAAATAATTCACACCTCGAAACCCTGGAATAGAGCAATGTCACAACATTCCCAAGGTAAGTATTTTCATTTGTACCATGGCATATAAAAATAATTCACACCTCGAAACCCTTCAAAACCAAGTATCTATGGCCCATCCTCCATTATGTTTTTTTTTTTTTCACTTGAAATATTTAACTTTTATAATATTTAATTATTTTAATTTATGAAATTTCACTTTTATAATATTAATTATTTTAATTTATGAGAAATATTTTACTTTTATAATATTCACTTATTTTAATTTATTAAATTTTACTTTTATAATATTTAATTATTTTAATTTATGAAAATCTTTGAGTTAGTTGTAAATTAAATTATTTGTTTTTAATGTGTTTATCACATTATCTTTCAATATTTATTATATTGAAAGATAATTAATGTAAAAGATAATTAATATGGTAATTATTAATTATATTGTGAGTTATTGAGGTCATGGTACACACACAGAGACTATTGTTGATAGGCTCAGTCTAAGTATTGGTTGGTTCAACAATTAGTGCACTAAATATATATGGATGAGCAACGTCCTAGTATAATGTGAAGTTGAAAGGACTAAGCATAGTATAGCAATATCAATTTAATATATGTGATGATATTACAAATGTGTTTATATATTATATGTAGGATTGTGAAAGGAAAATTAATATTATAATATATGTGTGAGGTCAACATAACAATGATTAGATGATTGAATGGTGTAGTACTTATAATGAGAGTGCATAAAAAATAGAAGATAGGGTAACGTTTTGAGTGTGCTCTTAATGTGAGATAGGTTAAAAGAAGAAGAAGGAGAAGAATCCAGAAATAAGTAATACAAGTAAAGTGAATTATGGAATAGACTACGAGGATATAAGAATGACAAGATAGTTAATATGTAATAATGATGGAAAATTAAGGGAGAATATTGATGATAAATAAATAAGTATACAAGAATGGCAAGTAGTATAAAGTATTAGAGTGCGAAGTGACATACAAGTAGGTAAGATGATAGTCCCGTGAGACAGCGCGGTTGGTAATGACAAGTATCTTTCTCCAAGTGTTGGGAGGAGGTCTTGAGGTCAAATCCGGCTGAGTTTCTGGGACGAATTGTAATGGTTGTTTGTGATGTAAATGATTTATATCTCTAATATAAATCGAGTTAAAATAGAAGATAGGTTAACGTTCTGAGTGTGCTCTTAATGTGAAATAGGTTATGTTGTTAAAGGAGAAGAATCGAGAAATAAGTAATACAAGTAAAGTGAATTATGGAAAAGACTATGAGGAGATAAGAAGGACAAGATAGTTAGTATGTAATAATGATAGAAAATTAAGGGAGAATATTGACGATAAATAAATAAGTATACAAATCAATGGCAAGTAGTATAAAGTAATAGAGCAGGAAGTACATACGAGTAGAAAAGTGACAAATATGAACCGTCATTTCACTCTATGTCGGGAATATATCTTGATCGTCGGATTTACTAACTACTAATGCATACTAAAGACACATTAAAAACACCTAACTATCACATTAGACCAAGTAGATCTTAACTAACTTCTAAGTGTTCAAATATCCGGAACAAATTCCATTCTATGTTGGTATTTTTATTTGAAAGGTAGAAAGATAAAATACACATCATAATACAACCAAAGAATTATAACCTATAATGATCAATCAAATTTGTTTTGGAATGGGATTAACTCAAAGCACCTTCTCCATGAATATCATCCATGGACATGGTGTCAACATCTTGTTCTTCTATGACTTTGAATATAACAACGATCATCTTGTTCTTCTATTACTTTGAATATAACAACGAAGGACTATCATAATAAGGATAGTCCTTATTATGATATATTTGAGAAGAACATTATATTGCACTAATATCATTATTGTTATAATGATTTGTTTCTCATTTGGTAAATAATACCAATTTGTGATAATTACTTTTGTGTTCATTATTATTCTTTGAAATTATGGTGATAAAATTGTATTACACTCTTTGGCATACATTTAAGATGTTTATTATAGAAATATGGTTTTCTAAGATTATTGAAAAGCATGCAAATAAAAGCAAAGATAATTTACATGTTGATAATGAAACATCTAACTATTGTAAATGAAACCTTTAGTATTTGGTAAGTAGTAAATTGTTACAGCCAGGAGCCCTTTGAACTCTGCACATCAAATAATGTCAAGGCCATTATTAAAATGTTCAAAACAAAAGAAACACAATATAAGTTAACATGGTATGTCCAAACCATAAGATTTCATTCCTATTAGTGGAGGTTAAAACAATACTAAGTCTACTACATCATTGATTGAGTGAAGGAGTTGGTTTCCTTTCCTAGTTTGAATATTTAATTCTTGACTACCCTTCTTTCATTGCTAGAGGGAACATGTAAATAAATTAAGATGGGGAGTCCTTATTCATGTTTCTACCCTTATCAATGTCACCTCCTTTAAAGGGTGGACTATGTTCTTTTACTGGAGCTATAGATTTGAATACTTATACTTCCTTCCCCTTTTGGCTTCATCATTGGGTATTGTGATACATTGGATTTGTAAGTTTTCCCCTCTTAAATAAATAAGCATTTACCTTTATGCAAGATTCCTTCAAACAATATATCTTTACACAAACTTGACCCTTATAAGTAGCATTCTCTATTGACAAAGTTCCTCGTGACACATACCTATTGATAAGGAAAAGTGATTACAATCTGAAGTGAGAATTCATAATCTAATCCTTAAACCCCACCCCAGAAGAAGGAGCTAGTTTATATAGTTCAAATCTAAACTAAAAACTAGGAGAACAACCAATCACATAATCACATGAGTTTGATAAGTGTCCTTTACATAGAAGCCAGGTGTCCTTATCCTAAAAAAATAGAATAAACTAATTTCAAAACAAGAAGTTCCAGAAAGAATTGCAACCGCAGGGATTGCTGTTCAACAATCCCCCTTTAATCCTAAAGTTCACTTTTACAAATACCAAGTTCATATATAAACTTAGTGAAGTTTATTCTACCAAGAGGTTTGGAAAAAATATATGAAAGTTTTGGTCCTTTTAATTTAAATGACAACCCATATCGATTATCTTGATGATGAGCCATCCGATGACGGTACTTGCGTCTATTATTTTGGTCACCGAAATAATTTGATTCTTACGCCTATCTTTATTATTGACTCCATTGTCAATCAATAAGGTAGCAGGTGATTTATGGTGTCAACGCGATTCAAAAATTTGCTACACAATCTCACACGCTTCCTGCAAACAGTATGTAATCATCACCGAAGAATTAGTAAATTGTTGTCTGCCCTTCTAGCCCTAAGATGTTCACAAAACCAGGCGTTCAAACCCCAAAGCATACCTTCTATCATCAATTTCACCTGCAAAATCAACATCTGTATATCCAACAAGTGTAAAATTTCTGTTCCCTTTGTAGAGAAGACCAAAACCTTCCACCTTCTTAGGAATGCATATTGTCCTTTTTGGTCAATTCCAATGACTTTCCCCTTGGTTCCATAAACCTTGAAATTATAATCGACTAAATATGACAAATATACCAAAATATCAAATAAATGAGACCTCCAACCAATTGTATGTACTTTGTACTGTTTACCAATTGCTCCCCTTCAAATTTTGAAAGTTTCAATGTCTGCTCCATGGGGGTAAGAGAAGGTTTAGCTAATTGATGTGCACCCCCACCCTCGCCAGGGTCCATCAATCTCTCAAAATTTGATTGCTCGAAGTCACGCCTTCTGGCCTGCCGAACCCTTTGAATGAATCCATTGCCCCTTTAAATTAACCGGGCATCGTGGTTTGTCCGCATGCCTGAACTCGCTTCGTGGTTTCACGATTTCGCTGAAGTTAAAATCACCATCATCGCCTCAACGTGAAACTCTCCCGGTTGCCAAGTCCAAAGGGATCAACTCAATAACCGGTTTCTCCTTAACGCCTGGGTAACCCTTGTGTTTCGGTTTCAGGATTTCATCGAAGTTCTGGGACTCCTGTCTCCTCGGGACTCCTGCCTCTCAAAACACCTACCCTCGTATAACATGTCCATTGACGCTAGATGCTACTGACTGTGATTCATGGAGTCATGATGCAGTGCTTCCCCTTGTTCTTTTGTCTTCAAACCCTCAAGGCCGAACACGCCCGTTCGCATGCTTCGCTCTTCTGGTTTCATCGACGTGACTATGGCGTAAGGGTCCCTCCTTTCCCGAACCCATGGTTTCCAAAATTTTAAATCGTCGAAATGTCCCACAACCATCCTTTCATTCGCTTCAATGAATCAGGATAATTTTAGAATCCCGCTTCGTCTAAATAATCAATGTCGGTGATATCAAATGCCTCGCATTCATCAATGGCTCAATAGTCCATGATATCTAAGGGCTCCATCGCCTGATCCTTCACTATTCGGGCTTATTTCAATAGGACTGGGTTTCGTGGAGACAAAGTTGACCGCCAGATCCCCGCCTCCTTTGGAATTTGTTGGAAATACCGAAATGTCGAACGTCGAATGCTCAATGCTCTATCAACCACTCACAACACCTCTAGATCTATATCAATGGACTCTCCCAAGCTGCTTATCTCCTTGAAAACCCCACTTATCTTAATGGTCATGGTATTTTCATGATCCTCTCTGGCTCCCACCGCCCACTGCACTTTGAGCTCTGCAAATAAGAAGCCTGCCTTCCCAAACCATCTATCTTTTATCTTCCACCACGATCCAAAGTTCATGTATGCTTCTTCCTCTGAAGCTACTCTCTTTGAGACTCTCGGTGATTTTCTAAGTTCTCAAGACTGAGCCAGCTCTTTCTTCCGTAGTGATGGCCTGGTCTCTTCATTAACGCTTTCTTTCCTCAAACGTTTTTCCTCCCGAAGCCACTGTGAGAATTTTAATTCTCAAGCAAGACTCCTTATAGTTTTAAGAGATCTTTCGGGTGTCCCATCCAAGGGGTTTCTCATGAGATTCCTCCTAATCTCCTGCTTCTCCTCGCTCGATGCTTCCTGTTATGAAGAGAACCACTTGAAACTGGAAACTCATGGTCACTGTTTCATTCACTTGTCTATGTAACACAAGAATAACAAAAAGACGTGGAAAATGCACATAGTCCACTTAATTCAAAAGCATTTCAGATCAATTCTTCCATTATATATTCACAAGTGGCCAATGACTATAGAATACATTCAAAATTATAGTCACTTAAAAGATTGAGATCTCCTGCTAACTTGCAATTCTCCCTTACAACTACCTTCCTGTATTGCAACTCTCCTATCTAGCACAAACTTCTACTTAATTCAAAAAACATTTCTAGGGTTTCCCATGGCCACTTGCCTACTCTAAAATTCATCCTATGCTATATTAGTTCAGTTGCATTCTAGAGCCGTAGTGGAAGCTCCTACTCTATTTACGATTTTTAAAATGTGTCTCAAAGGGTAAAATTCGTCACCGGTTCAAGCGTGCCTCCAAAGGTGAATTCCACGTCGAGCGGGTAGGATTCCAAATCTGTTGTAACTGCTGAGGTTCCGGCAATTCTCACGTGTTATGTCCCACAGGCCACAATGATTCTCGCATCAACAATCTCCATGCCAAATTTCTTTTTAACAATTTAGTGGCATACTTAGTTTCACTAAGGAATATTTGATAAGATGTTGAGATACTTCAACCCCAAGATAATAATGAAGTGTCCCTAAATTAGTCATTTTGAACCATGCTTTAAGTTCTTCCTTAACCCGCTTGATGAGATTCATTATTTCATGTTAGTGATTGTGTCAACATAGAGTGCCAATTAGCGTGCTTATCTTGCATTCAAACATCATCCGACGAATTACTCTAGAACCACCTTTCGTAGGTACCATCCGCTTTTGCATACCAATATCGGTAGGAGCTTGTTTCAAGCCAGCAGCAAAGCCTCTCACAAGTTTGGTATAAACTTTTTGTTCTTGTCCTTTAGCTTCAAACACTTGTGGTTGAGTCATGAAAATATATTCCTTTATATCACCATTCAGGAAGGCACTTTTGACATCCATTTGATGTAATTTCCAACCATTATGTGCAGCCAAATTGATAACCATTATGATAGTATTCCATTTAGTGGTGGGTGCAAAAGGTTCTTCATAATCAATTCCTTCATGCTGAGAAAAACCTTTAGCAACAAGTCTTGCTCTGTACTTGTCAATTTTACCATTGGGCTTGTACTTTACTCAATAAAACCATTTACAACCGATGGGTTTAACATCACGTGGACAATCAACTAAGTTCCAAGTCCCATTTGCAAGTGCATAATCATATTCAATAATCATTGCTTCCTTCCATTCTTTATGTCCAACTGCTTCAGAAAAAATAGTAGGTTCTGTGGAAGCATGAGCAAAATTTGCTTCTGCTCTTGAAGATCCCCTAGTTCTTGTTTTGTTCATTTCACCTGAATGAACATCTTTGAGAAGTTGTTCGGCCCACTTTGGCTTCTTATGTTGAGGGGATTGAGGATTTGAATCACCGTTATTATTGAAAAGAGGATTTTCAAAAAATGAGGCTCTTCTTTCTTCTAAAAGATATGAGGTTGGAGAAGATTCTTTTGAAGATTTTGTATCAGAAGAGTCTTTTGTAGTTTCATTGTCAGATGAATCAAAAGAAATTTTTGATAAAGATATGTCTTCTGGAGAAACAAATTCTTTTTCAAACCAAAATTTTGCTTTGACTTGTTCAACTTATCTTTACCCTTAGTGTTTTTCTTCTCTAAATGACTAAGGAGATGATTAATCTCATATAAACTGTAACTTTCAGTTTCATAAAAAATTACATCTCTACCAACAATGAATTTTCCATCTGAATGCAATCTATACCCTTTCTTTTCACCAGTAAAATCCAATGAAGGTACACTTCATACTTCAGTTTTCTAATTTAGTCCTCTTTTCCTTAGGAACTAAAGCATAACATGTTGAGCCAAAAACCCTAAGATGATTTATCTTGGGTTTAAAACCATACCAAGGTTCATAACATGTTTTTCCATTTAAATTTGATGTAGGTGATTGATTTATGAGATAAACGATAGTATGGACTGCTTCAGCCCAATATTTTGTGCTCAACCCTTAAAACTGCATCATAGATCTTGTCATGCCCATGAGAATTCTGTTCATCCTTTCAGTAACTCCATTATGTTGTGGAGTATATGCATTTGTTAGTTGCCTCTTAATTCCATTGTTTCGACAATAATCATTGAATTCAGTTGAAGTGAATTCACCTCCATTATCAGTTCTCAAAGAAGCAACCTTTTCTCTAGTTTCATTTTCAACCATGTGTTGAAAATTTACAAACTTTTCAAAAGCTACAGACTCTGCCTTTAAAAAGTACACCCATGTCATTCTAGTGTAGTCATCAATGAACAATATAAAGTATTGACATCCATCGAAAGAAGTTTCCATTGGACCACATATATCACTGTGATTCAACTCCAAATATTTTGTTGCTCACCATGAGCTGGTTGGAAAAGCTTCTCGCTTTTGCTTGCCAAAAATACAAGCTTCACAGTTGTAATTTTCTTTCTTGAAAGTTGTCAAACCCTTTACCAAATATTGGGACTTAAGTTTCAAGAGACTATCAAAGTTTAAGTGACCAAATAAAAAATGCCATAATCTGAATGAAGACATTTCATAATTCACTATTGATGCAACCTCTTCCTTTCTTTGGATGACTTTCCCATTCATTCTTAGTAACTTCCCATCTTCATATCCAATCATTATTGTTTTCAAGTTATCCTTCTTTGACTTAATCTTCACCAAACCATCTTGCATGACGATTTGATGTCCATCTTGTCTGATTATGACTAAGGATAACAATTTTTTCTTAAAAGTTGGTACATACCAAACATTTGAAATCCATTTTTCACCAATTTCAGGGAGAAAGACTTTCATTGAACCTTTTACCTGAGGTATATGAGTTGTATCATCAGCTAAGTAAATGGAATTTAGTTGAACATCTTTACAATTCCAAAAATAGTCTCTGCGATAAATCATATGTTGAGTAGACCCTATGTCCAATATCCAATCATTTTCAAATGAATCTACATGCTAAACTACTAAAAAAACATATTCATATTGATCATCCTAGTAATATTGATCCTCTGCATATTGAGCTGATTGTTGAGAATTTGAATTTGATGTCTACTTAAACTTTGGCAATTGATCATTGCTTGTAAGACAATTTGATGCATAATGACCCATATTTAAACATCTTTTACATCTTATTTCACTGAAATTTCTACCTCTTTCTGACTGTGCATTATTATTGTGAGGATTACTTTGAAAATTTTGTTGATGAAAATTGTTACGACCTCTACGTTGACCACGACCTCTGCCACAGCCTCGATTAGAGGACTGATTATGAAAATTTCCAAAATTTGATTTTCCTCTTCCTTTAGAACTTTTAGCTTTAGTGAAAAGAAGATCTTCTCCTGATTGTTTTTGTTTTCCAAAATATTTACTATGTTGAGCCAATAATTCACTAAGTGAATCAAAAGTCACAGTTGATAACTTATTAGTTATTTTCAAAGTCTCAAGAAAATGATTATAAGATGAAGGCAAGCCATTTATTATAATGGAGACTAGAAAACTATCTTCAAGTCTATGAAAATTGCCTTTGATAATTTCCTGATGAATGTTCTTAATCCTTGAAATGTATTCTAATACATCACTAGTGTCTGCTAATCTTTGTTTAAGCAATTTCATTTGTAGATCAACTCTATGAGATGCATCAGGAGTATCAAAAAGCTTCTTTAACATATTTCAATTAGACCATGCATCTTTAGAATTCTCAATATGAACAAACATGTGTTCAGTTATAGAAGAACGTAGCAAAGCAAGTGCTTTTTGAACTTTTAAATTCCATTTTGCTTAAGAAGTAGCGTTGGTAGGCTTAGTTGAAGTAGTATCACCATCATAGATATCACGCCATAATTCATTATAGATCAAAGTGTTATGCATGTGCCAACTCCAAGATTTGTAATTCTTGGGTCCATCTAACTTATCTGATTTTGTGAATAGGTTGATTAAATTAGACATGATGTTTGTTGCAAGATTGCAAGTGAATAATCCACAAAACTCTAAAAGAGAGACGCAAGGCACCAAAAAGAAGGAGTACATAGTCCACGCAAAAAGAGCGCTTTTAAGGGCTTGGGCTTGACCCTTTAAAAGTCTCGTTGAAAAGGAGTTTGAGAGAGTATTTCACTGGAATCTTCTTAACTCTTAATTTA
>SNQJ01S0305392.1:0-10168 GCA_010110895.2 Picea sitchensis | reverse complement strand
CAATAAAATTAATTAAAATCAATACAAAAATTATTAAAGACTAGCTACAGAATCTCATATTCTCTACCTTGTCTAAAATAAATCACAAAACCAAATCAAAACGAAACAAACAAAACTAATTACAAAATTAGAATTTACTTTACCAGGAATTATGTGTTTGAAATTGAAGATGAGTGCAAGGTGGATTCTAGAATAATGTTGACATTGGTGGATTTTTGAAAGTGATATTTAGAGAATTTTTTACTTTTTTTTTCATGAGAAGAATTTAATTTCCTTTTATTCATTGATTTTTTATTCTCCCTCTTGAGATGTCTATTATGTCTATGTACCAAATGATATTTATCTACCGATAATCGGTAGCCACCAAAAATTACAACATATGAATTTTTTTTACAGTGCTAATGATCCTTGTTATTGGATTTTTCTGTAACAAAATTACTCCTTGGTAATTCCTTAGATTTATGAGAAAAAAGGAGGCAAATTGTCAACAAACTTATAAGGAGCTTGTGTCTCGGGCTTTGATTTTCCATCTACATTTTTAATTAAAATCAATACAAAAATTATTAAAGACTAGCTACAGAATCTCATATTCTCTACCTTGTCTAAAATAAATCACAAACCAAATCAAAATGAGAAGAAAAAAACCACTACAAAATTAGAATTGACTTTACCAAAAATCATGTGTTTGAAATTGAAGATGAGTGCAAGGTGGATTCTAGAATAATGTTGACATTGGTGGATTTTTGAAAGTGATATTTAGAGAATTTTTTACTTTTTTTCATGTAATCTCTAATTTTATTCATTGATTTTTTTTATTCTCCCTCTTGAGATGTCTATTATGTCTATGTACCAAATGATATTTATCTACCGATAATCGGTAGCCACCAAAAATTACAACATATGAATTTTTACAGTGCTAATGCATCCTGTTATTGGATTTTCTGTAACAAAATTACTCTTGGTAACTCTTTAGATTTATGAGAAAAAGGAGGCAAATCTGTCAAACAAAACTTATAAGGAGCTTCTTGTGTCTCTGGGCTTTGATTTCTTCCATCTACATTCTTTAACAAGGAAACTACATGGTGAGGGACTTGTGTCTCTGTGAATTTAATTTGACCATCTAAATATCTACAAGGAACCAAATGGTATTTGATAACTATTGGTGATTTTGGAGTTGCTCCATGCTTAAATTTTTTTATGAGCATTATACACAGTTTATGACCCATCCCCTTGGAATCAAGCTCGACGTTTCCCTTCCCATGGACTTGGTATTCTAGTATATTAGTATGTATATTGGCCTTTGAAGGGACTAATTGTATTTTGTTTTGTTCACAATATCGCAAAGGCTTGGCCTTTGATCGACCAAGGATCAATTAAAGGGTCTGAGTTTTCACCAGTTCTCCCTTAGCCTTGATTTTGAGTTACATAATTAATAGGGGAATGAATTAATTGACTGGTATAAGAGAGAGAGGATGTGATTCCTGGGTAACCATATACACCTGAGAACGAGTTTGAATCGCTCAGAAAAAGTGAAATATTACATGAAATTCTTCAGAACCTTTACCTCAACCGAAATAGAAATATCTGAGAAATTTATCTTTAGAAAATGGGACATATATTTGAAATCGTTTCTTTTCTTAAGAAATGACCTACGTGGAGAGTAAATGACCCCATTCTGGAGATGGATTTTTAACATATTTGTCAAGCGATTTACTTTTTTCTCAAAATCCATCTCGCAAAATAACCTCTTTTATGCAATTACGGGTATGTAAAACCTCATAGCTATTTGTCTCTACCCTTGCCACATGAGGCATGGGCTATGTATCTAAGTTTAAAGATAGAATAAACTATATGGAAAATAGACTACCTCTGTGGGATGAAATAAAATGAAGTCGTATAAAAAAAAACCCATTAAAATCACAAGAGAATAGGTCCTCATACCTCATCCCCATAGTAGTAGAGAATAACTTGAATATGAAAGGAAAACATGAACCAAATATCCACTTAAATCCTTGATTATTTTCCAAATCACTTGCATGACATAGGATAGAAGGGTTTAGAATATGATGACCCATTTTTTTCATAACGTTCCGACAAAATACTCACCCCATGACATTACCATATTAATCATATTTCATTCCTTTGGAGGATATATCCAAGGTAATTGGGCATGATCGGAAGGAATGGAAAAAGTTTGAAGTACAGGGCATATGGAGTGATCGAAATGAGATTGAAAGGTATGATAGAGGAGAAGAACTAAGATAACCTAAGTCAACATATATGTGAGGAAAAACCCCTATCGAAAACCCAAAAATCAAATGTATGTTTGATATTGGTAATTAAGGTATAAGAAAAAACATTTTTCTTATATGTTGCTTGGGGAGGTTTGTCAAACATAACTTTAAAGTGACACTTGGTGAAATAAATCAGAATTAGAGGGCATCATATTTTACTTGGATATTTGTGAAATGTGATCAAATGTTCCATTAACCACCATAGAATGATATTGATTGTAACACCCCGGGTTTTGAGCCCCGTGTTGAATAATTTATTTTGTTAATCCTTGAAAGGCCAGAGTGCCTAAACAATTAAAGAGGCTAGTGTGGCTAGGAAATGTAATGTTTGATAATTATTGATAATAAATACATAGTTGGATGTTATACAGACAAGGACAAGAGCTATAGGGGCTATGATTCCACAAGAGAGGGAGAGAGAAGGCATTTATTTATATTTTATTTACCCATTATTGTTTTTATGTAGAATTGCAATTACATGAGTTTTAGAAGTCGAAGGGGTTCCTTAACTCTAAGACTTAAATAAACACATATTTTGTTTGTGGTGGGGATTTCTTCTTCTTTCACCTTCACTCACTCACTCATTGTTGGTTGTTCACACCTTTCACTCTGTCCCTACTCCATTCACTCTTTCACCCACTTGCCATTCCTCATTTGAGTTTTGTCTTGGGAAGGGAAAAACGAATTATTTAAGAGGATCCATGGTTTTGTTGGTTGTAAATATTTTTGGTGTATTATAGCTATGAATTAAGGCATGCATGGATGATATGCTTTGGGTTGTGTTCATATTTGATCACACCTGCGAATATTGAGAATCCCAACATGGATATTTTGGACAAGCTACAATGGGTTCTGGAAGGGGAGTGGTACAGCCTGAGGGACTATGTGGCGGAGAAGGGGTCCATTCTCTTGGTTTGTAAGCTAGGTAGAAGTGCTTTGGTGTAGTTTGACTAAGTTAGGTGTTGGGAAGCCTATGATAGCTTGAGTGCTGATGGTTTAAAACTGAGTGACACTCTAGAACTGGCCTTGTGGATTCATAGCCCCAAAAATTCACCCATAATTTGGGTGAATTTTTGTTGAGAACTGGAACAACAATGTCTATGGTTGGAAGTGGAACATCCTTTTGGTCTGCATCCACAGGTTTCATTTCCTATTAAAGATAAGTGCTCTCAAGCTATGTTTTTATTTACTTGTGTATTTGTTCCACTGTGTATTCATTTATCTATTAATTTGGTATCTATAGTATGCATGGTTAACAGTTATTGTTGTGCATGCAAATATGTCTCCCTTTATTTATGTTTGGGAATGAATCTTGATCTATGGATGTGAATACTTCATGCATTATTTATGAATTAGAAGTTAGACTTTATCAAAAACACTTGACATGCTACAACATGATAAAACAATTTATGTCACTATTACACATCAAATTTGTACACCTAGGTACCTCACCCTAAGGCTTCTGGCAAAAGTGCTAGGATGACCCTTTATAGCGTCGTGACAAGAAGGATCAAGGACGATGAAATAAATATATGCTAACTATAGTCAATGTGGAGAGGGAGAAATATATTATATGGAAGGTCCAAATACTATGTGCAAGGAATTTTTACACATTCATGAAACGGTACCACCTCCCTCGTGTGAGAATCCATCTTACATTTGGTTTCCTATTTTAGGGAAGATGGAGAATCTCATGGATGGTTGTTACTTCTCCTTTAAACCTAGATATTTTCTCCCTGGAATCCTTTAGATATATTTTATCCCTAAATATCTGGAGATCCCATTTTAGTGGATCCAGTGAGTAATATTCTCCATGGTGGTCAACCCTCCAAATCCTATATAATGAGGGATTTCCATGGAGAAGAGAGCATGAACGAGATTTGAGGTATCCAACTTATGATCTTGAGATAAATCATTCGATTAGGATCTTGGGAGAATTGTGCAAGATAGGTCTTCACGTCTTCCAAAATCACCATGTAGGTTTTTGATAAGAATGTTCCTACCACTGTAATAGATGAGTGTTCTTATCTTTTGATTCCCCATAGCTTGCATCCGTGACTCAGAATATGTTGACATTTGAAAGAAGAGCTAGTCAACCTTTAGGTACCCTTCCTGCTCAGCCATTTTAGCAAGAAAATGGTCTAATAACATGTAATGTATTTCGATTTACCCCCTTGACTTTTAATCACTCCCTTGAGCTTGTGACCATGTCTATGTTAAGAGATTTTTTTCACTCTTTTCGAAAGTGATGTTTCACAATAAAAAAATAGTAATGATCAACCAACTTTAATTCATTGACCCTCATCTGATGGTCAACCATCTGAATTCCCTAAATGTTCCCAATATAGTGGTATCCACACTGCCACATGTTGATTATGTGGCATTGTGTCCCATGCCTTCAATTTTCGATGAAGATGATATTCTCACTGTAAGCTCAATCTCTTCTGAATTAGATCCGGTATTTGAAATGGTAATCTCTTTGATATGGATATTGGAGTCATATATCCCTACCCTTATCGAGGTCATCGAAATGTATTCATTTCAGAGTGTTCTTTCCATCTAGTGAAGATATCCTGGAATCCATGATTGAGCTTTGTCCCTTGACATGTATTCCTTCGAGAGAATTATCCTCTTCGAAACCATGATCAAGAAGACGTGAAATACAATCATAGTTTTCCTCTCTATATAAATATCGTTAAAAAATGAAACGAACCATGAGTATAGTTTGGTTCTTTTGTGGAAAGATCACAATTAAAATGAACTAGAGGTCCCACTATAGTTCATTTTTGTGTGTCAAGATCATAAAATGAAAAATTGAAGTAGTCACCTCTCCTAACAAGTTGATTATTTAGATAGATCTCGTAGATGATGAGTCGAGTCTTTCGTTAGGTATCATATTTGACTCATTCTCTCTCCATCCCCTTATCTTTTTCTCTCCCTTCTAGTACAAAAATTGGTGACAACCTCTAAGTCAGAAATGAATTGAAGCTTGGGGCCATGTCTCCAACCTTGATTATCATTCTGAGTTAAGCCACTAGATTTTCAAGTCGGGGGAAGAGTACCAACCATCCATGGTATCCCAACCTTTGCAACACGTTGGGAATTTACAAGCAAGAATAAGTTTAATTTTATTTCAATCTTGTCTAAAAATGAAACCAATAATGAAGCTTATATTTGTTCTTTCTCATGCTCGCAAAAACATGAGAGAGAATGTAACCGAAGTATACTCTTTTATCACTTTTTCGGACTCAGAAAGGTTATATGAAAAAGGAAACTCTGAAGTCTCCTTTAATCTTTCGCACTCTAAAACATGAAAAGATTTTCGAACGATCTTCTTCCTTTCAATTTGTTAAAATGTTTGAAAGGGTGTCTCTTTTGAGTGCATTTATTTCTTTTTCAACCCCTCAAGAATAAAATTACGAAAAAGAGATAAACTTGAGTCACTTTTAAGTTCTGCATCTCTAAACATGAAAAACCATCAATTTCCTTTTCCTTCTGACTCACTAAACTACATTGAAGGGACCATGCATGGAACTTAACCATTACTTCCTTCCAGCAAATTTGTTAAATAAGGGAAAATGGACTCACCTGGCAGTGAGTTATAATGAAAGCATGTGTTACCCTCCCCTAACTCATTAAAAGAAAAAGATACCCCATCTACCCAGTGGGGGAAACACTAGCTGAAGTGGGGTCAAGTTTTTGAGAATCCCTTATGGAATATTTTGTCTCCCTTGAACATGGCAACCCATTTCACGCCTTGTCTTACAATTGGGTAATCTACTTGTCTTCAATTCATACCAATTCCATGTGTAGCCATACTTTTTCATCAAGTCGAAGAGTTCTCTTATTTCTTTCATAATACCTTTAGTACTCCTCTTTGATCTACTGTTTCCAAGTTATTGTCGGCTCCTCAACCAATGTTCAAGGGAAGCTCTACATCCAAAACCATCCATCTACGATTTAAGGTCATGTACTTCCTGTGTCAACCCATACTCATTCGATTCACCATCTTATATCTCTTTCCTATGTCAGTTTCATTTCGATGATGGGGATACATCAAGGTCTCCTTCAAATGAGTCTTTTCCCCATCTAATTCAACACATCATCCAAGATTTAGACTTAGAAACTGGATGCGTCGCAATGAGACAAAAACTTGATCAAACATTGTATCAGTAGTGCCATAGTAAACTATGGTTAGACATGTTCAACATGGCCTACCTGCTAATCGATCCACATCACAATCTTGTATGAAACGACATGGGGCATTCAACCATAATAAACCTTTGTCAACCATAGTCAACCATGGTGATGGTCAACCACAATCAACCATGGTCAAGGAAAATCACGATCAATCATAGTCAACCTTTTCACAAATGAAACACTTAGATATTTTTTTCCAAACTATGCCAAAAATTCATTTTTCTTTATGCGTCAAACAGAAACAAACCTTATCATGTGATGAAGATAATGAAATTGTAAACTGACTAACAAATTGGATGTTACACAGTGACAAACATAGTAATTTGTAATGTGTCAAACATAGTAACATCACATCATTCCAATAACATTTTGAACGCTACAATTTGCTCCATCCCATTAACGCCACAATGTCAAAACATAAATTCGATGTCACAATATGATGAACATAACCATTTGACCAAGTAATGTGGATAGTAATGTTGCAATGAAATGAACATAGTAGACGTCACAATGTATCTCACATCACCCTGCCATCTTAATGTGATGAACATTTCTTCATGTTACAATGTCATGCACTTATCCCAACGCCACAATGTGACAAATATTTCCAAATGTTGCAATGTGTAAAACATAGTAACGATGAAAGATACTTAACAGTAATAAGGTAAATGCGTGACAACATAGCCCTGTGTCACAATGTGATGAATATAAACAAACGCTTAATGTGACGAAGAGGAATCACCGGGCTACAATGTGACAACCATATCCTTGTGTTCCAATGTGAAGCTCTTATCTTGACGTTGCATTGTGAAAAAAATCCTGAAACATTACAATGGGATGGATACAACACATAGTCGCATTATGTTGTACACAATCGAATGTGGAAATGTGGATGTATATAGACCAAAATTGGAATGAGAATTTAAATACTCTCACATTCCATTGTAGTCGGCTATATCTTTATGTCACATTGTGATCGACATTTCAAGACATAGAAATGTGTTACACATCACCCTGTAGTCGCAAAGTGATGCACATATCCCAGGTCAAGCAATGTTACGAACATAATAACATTATAATCTACCAAATATAGTAACATCGCAATGTGACGAATATTAAATGGATGTCACAATGTGAGAAACATAACCCTTCATCATCATAATGTGATGAATATATCCTTTGTTTTCTAATGTGACACGTATCCTAACATCGCATTACGACAAACATTTCCAAACATTGCAATGGGACAAACACAACTCCATTGTCGCAATGTGATGTATTCAAACTAAAATGTGGAAATGTGACATAAATAGAGAAACATTTCGATGAGATGAAAATTTCCGAGCATCACAATGTGATGAAATATAGCCCAGCGATAGGACTCAAGTGGAGAAAACCTATTCCAACACCATAATGTGACACACAAATATTCCATCGCACTCTGATAACCATAACCCACGATCTCATGTGACGTAATTAAAAGTTGATGATGTCACAATGTGACAAATAAAACATGTTGTCACAATGAGACAAACAAAACATGATCAACATTGCAATGTAGTATTTCCATAATACACTATGGTTAGACATGATCAACATGGCCCACCATAATGGGATCCACATGGTCAACGAAGGAAATTCATGGGCACATTCAACCATAATAAATGCGTTGAAAACCATGTTGATGTATCAACTACAATCAACCATGGTTATGATAACCACCATCAATCATAGTCAAACTTCTTTTCACAAATGAAAATAATTCTAGTTAGATATTTTCAAACCATGCCAAAATTAATTCTTCCGCTATGCGTCAAAACATAAACAACCTTTGTCATGGGATGAAGATGCAATCAAATTGTAAATCTGATGAACAAATTGATATTACACCTCATGACAAACATAGTAATGTTGTAATGTGTCAACATAGTAATGTCGCACTCTTTCAAACATAGAAACGTTACAATTTGTCGAGCTTAGTAACGCGAATGTCAAAATGATAAAACTAATGTCACAATCCAATGAACATATACCAACATCGTAATCGTGGCCATTAATGCTGCACGTGGATGAATAATAATAGACGCTGCAATGTAATTAACGAACCCCGCTTTCATCATAATGCGGATGAAAATTCCACCGTTGCAATTCTTTACGGCATTATTATCCCGCAATACCGGCGAATGTGATAAATCATTAACAAGCTATATAGTGTCAAAATATAGTAATGCTGTAAGCTACTAACCGCGATAACGCTGCACCGATAAACATAGCCCTGTAGTTGTCACAATGTGACAACACAAACAAACGCCGCGAACGTGATTTAACATAGCAATCACACCTAATGCGGATAACCATATCCCTACGTTCCAAGTCGTGACCCTCGATCTCTGACTTCTGTATCAGGAAAAATGAAACATTACAATGGGACGGTATAAACCATATTCCCTACTAGTTGTACAATCGGTGGAAATGTGATGACATAGACCAAAATTGAAATGAGACGAACATCACATTCCATTGTAATGCATTATATATCTTGATGTCACATCAGGACCGGACATTCTCAAGACATAGAAATGTGTTGGCCACCATCACCCTCAGAAGCCTGAATGGATGCACATATCCCGGTATCGCTAGCCAGTCAAATTACAATAGCCAACGCTTTTTAATCTACCAAACATAGTAACACTCCAACGTGGCTTAACATAAACCGGATGTCACAATGAGAAACATAACCCCTTCATCACCTTACAACATATCCTTGTTCTCTAATGTGACATGTGTATCCTAACGCCGACATGACAAAATACTCTCCAAACATTGCAATGGGACAAACACAACCCATCGTCACAATGTGATGAAAAAACCGAATGGAAACGTGACATAAATAGAGAAATACTCGGCTGAGATGAACATTTCCGAAAGCATCACAATGTGTGATGAACATAGCCCAAGGATAGACCGGAGAAAACCTATTCCACCGACCTTTCATAATGTGACAACGCAATGAAAAATATTCATCGTAATTTGATAACCATAACCTTACGATCTCATGTGACGAACAAAAGTTGATGTCACAATGTGACAAACAAAATATGTTGTCGCAATGAGACAAACAAAACATGATCAACATTGCAATGTAGTTTTTCCATAATACACTATGGTTAGACATGATCAACATGGCCCACCATAATCAGATCCACATGGTCAACGAAGGAAAGTCGTGGGCACATTCAACCATAATAAACGTTGGTAAACCATGTTGATGGTCAACCACAATCAGCCATGGTTAAGGACAACCACGATCAATCATAGTCAAACTTTTCACAAATGAAACACTTAGTTAGATAATTTTTTTCAAAACTATGCCAAAAATTCATTTTCTGTTATGTGTCAAACAGAAACAAACCTTGTCATGGGATGAAGATGCACCGAAATTGTAATCTGATGAACAAATTGGATGTTACACCATGACAAACATAGTAATGTTGTAATGTGTCAACATAGTAATGTCGCATTCTGTCGAACATAGTAACGTTACAATTTGTCGAGCTTAGTAATGTCACAATGTCAAAAACATAAACTGATGTCACAATCTAATGAACATAGCCATTTCATCAGAATGTGGCTAGTAATGTTGCAATGTGATGAACAATAATAGACGTCGCAAT
>SNQJ01S0305391.1:0-10168 GCA_010110895.2 Picea sitchensis | reverse complement strand
CAAGTGTGACTTTTTCCAGAAGCAAGTCCATTACTTAGGCCATGTTATTTCTAAAGAAGGAGTGGCAGTAGACCCTGACAAGATCAGATCTATTATGGAATGGCCTACCCCAAAGGATGTATCTGATATCAGATCCTTTATGGGCTTAGTAAGATATTATAGAAGGTTCATAAAAGGATTTTCCAATATTGGTTGTCCAATTACTGCCCTCCAAAAAAAGGGGGTTAAATTCACTTGGACATCAAAATGTGAAGAAAGATTTCAGTAACTGAAATACCTTATGACCCATGCACCCATGTTGAAGATTGGAAACCCTGACAATGACTTCCTCGTGTGTACATATGCCTGCAAGGAAGGACTTGGAGGAGTCCTTATGCAAGAGGGACGTGTAATTTGCTACGCATCCAGGAAATTGAATGAGCATGAAATCAATTATGTGACCCATGATCTATAGTTGGCTTCCATAGTGCATGCTTTAAAAATGTGGAGGCGTTACCTCTTGGGTAGGAGATTTGTACTTATGATAGACCATTGTGGGTTGAGGCACATGTTTGATCAACCAAAACTCAATGCTAGATAAGCTAGGTGGATGACTCTTCTTAGTGAGTTCGATTTTGAAATCAAACACATCAAAGGGAAGGAAAATAGGATGGTCGATGCCCTCGGCAGAAGTGTGAAAATGATTCACCTAGCAACAATAAGCACCTGTGAAACTAATGTCAGGGAAAGAATCAAGAATGCACAAGAAACAGATGCATTCTTCAAGACCGTGACCTCATACCTAAGGAAAGATCCTATAGGTATAAAGTATGGATTCTATCAAATTCTAGATGAAGGTCTGTTGACCTACGGAAACATATTGTATATTCCAAGTTGTGATGACTTGAAGAGGTTCATAATGGATGAACTACAAAAGAGACCATATATTGGTCACCCGGGATATCAGAAAATGATCACGGACACTACGAAACAATTCTATTGGCCTGCAATGAAAAGGGACATAGCCGACTACCTAGCTAAGTGCCTAGAATGCCACCAAGTTAAGGCAGAACATAGGGACCCAGCAGGGTTGTTACAGCCTCTACCAATTCCAGAATGGAAATGGGAAACCATTTCCATGGATTTCATCACTGGATTACCAAGATCAACTAAGCACAATGATGCCATCATGGTAGTGGTGGACAAATTGAGAAATTTTGTTCACTTTGTTCCTGTCAAGTCGACTTGCAAGGCGATAGATATTGCCAACATATTCATGAAAGAGATATTCAAACTGCATGGCATGCCTAGGGAGATTGTATCCGACAGAGACACAAAATTCACTTCAAGCTTTCAGAAATCCTTGATGGCTGGTCTTGAGACTAAATTGTTGTTTAGCACAGCCTATCATCCCCAAATTGATTGACAGACGAAAAGAGTAAACCAAATATTAAAATACATGTTAAGGATGCATGTAATGCATCAGCCTAAGAAGTGGGAATACTACCTGCCATTGGTAGAATTCGCCTACAACAACGGTTATCAAGAGTCACTAAATATGAGTCCTTTTGAAGCCCTCTATGGTAGACAATGTAGAATTCTCATCAACTGGAGTAATCCAGTGGATAGAATTTCAATCGGACCTAACATGCTGAAAGAAATGGAGCAACAAGTGATTCAAATAAAACAAAATCTGAAAATTGCTCAGGATAGACAGAAGAGCTACACCGACCGAAAGAGAACCCCGAGAGAGTTCAAGACAGGAGACCATGTCTATCTCAGTGTTAGACCCGGGAAGATTTCCTTGAGAATCGGAGCTTGTGCCAAGCTAGAACCTCGGTATTGTGGACCCTTTGAAGTCTTAGATAGAGTGGGACATGTAGACTATAGGCTAGCACTCCCTCCCACAGTAAAGGCACATAATGTTTTCCATGTTTCATTATTGAAGAAATATGTACATGATTCTAAACATATAATTGACTGGTATGTGATCCAGGTGGAGCCGAAGGGAGAATTCCTCCCAGAACCACAATGCATACTAGACAGGAAGGAAACCTTACTCAGGAACCAAACCATTGCACAGGTCAAGGTGTAGTGGAAACACTTTGGCCCAGATGAGGCTATGTGGGAAATGGAGGATGCCATGAGACATGCATATCCAATTTTGTTTACTTCTGTATATACATAGCATGTTTACAGATAGAACATCGAGGACAATGTTCCTTTAAGGGGGAGGGTATTGTAACACCATGTTTCCCCCGGTTTGTAAATATAACTATATTGGCAAAGAAACTATGGAAAAATCAAAGGTGTGAATGTTTGATTTGATGGACCTTTGTATAAAAGGTCGATGAATGTAAATTCTGTTATTTTAGTAGAAAATGGATATGTGTTGCATGACTGTTGGAAAGGGGATGTGCTAAGAGAGACCACAAATGCTATGAAAAAAGGGTGGAGGGGACCAGGAATGGTTGCCTCCACTGAACCAATACCTTGTTGGATTTATTTGCTCACGATCTGAACAACCCTCTGACCCAGAAATGAATTACAGTCAAGATGGTAGGTGAGAAGACCTCCTCAAGAGTTAATGACGGGATGGGGAAGACCACCCATCTGCAAGGCTTCCAGACCTGACCAGGGACTAGGAATTTGGGCCACACACAATCTTGCTGAAAAAAGCAAGAAAGAAAGTGTGGGGGTCATAGAGGAAAATCTGTGAAGAGTGCAGAGACGAGAGTGGAAGCTCTGAAATTCAAGGAAGAATTGTGAAAAGAGTGTGTTCTGGTCGCGGGAAATAGAAACTCACACGGGAGAAGGAGAGTAACCTTCGTCCCTATCTATTTATGAGTCAAAAGAAGATATTCAATCAAAAATCATCATGGTCTAGCTCGAGGGTGGCTAGTGGTAATTCCATTAGGAGTGACTGAGCCTATGGTTGGGTGAAACAGGCACCCTTTCCAGCAGTCGCTTCATGTTATATGGTTCTGATAAGTGTTTTCATACTCTATGCGTTGAATTGGGAATAATGGTTGCATGCATGTTTTTACATATCTATAAATGTTTTCTGTATTGAAATGGTTAAGTTATGTGTATGCGTTGGCTTCCTTGAGAACTTATGCTTCTACCTTTCCCATATGCTCCAGTTTAACCCTCGAAGGTGTTTTCCCCAGAGAGCTACCTCACAGCTCTGGAATCATAGCAAGCCTCTTGGCACTGCTACCGTCTCGGTTACCTCACGATTTACACCACCCTGTTTCAGAACTTAAGGTTCTATGAATTAGGAAGGCGTTTCCTTAAAACCAATAGCATGAGAGACCTTGAACTCGCGCCCACGGTCGTAACTAAAACCCAGCTAAGAGTAGAACTCATAGCCCGAGATTCATCTGAACGTCCATGTGACCTGGGTCTAGGAACCCTGCACTAATACCAAAAGGAGCTAGTTTAAAATGGTTTCAAAGTTTCGGGATTTCAACTCCTGGAGTGTCAAACTTCACAATATTCAAGTACCCGAACTCTCTGGGTAACAAGAGTCGTAGATGATTTAGGAACCTGACTGAGGAGATGAATGAGGACCGTTCATCAGGAGGGAAACCTTCCTCAGTCGTTATATCGACTCAAAGACCCACTAGAGTTAACGAATCAGACACTAGCCACTCGATTAGATCAATGGTTAGGAATCATTGCAGAGCGCAAAGGCGAAATTAGCGAACATGCCAATTCACGGCCCGCAATCAACCAACATCGTTGATCTCGTTGGGGATGGGAGATCAATGATCACGAATAGACAGAGTCAGATGAACACTTCCCAGAGTTTGTAGATTGGGCCCCACAATCGTCATAAACTGTTGATCTGTGAACAGAGATCGATGGTGAGGAATCATTGCGAAGCGTGAGGGTGAAATTAGCGGATGTGCTAGTTCATGGCCCGTAATTCACTAACGTCATTGATCTTGTCGAGGTGGAATATCAACGACCACGATTAGACCGAGTTGGGCGAGTACTTTTTAGATTGCGGGAACAAATATCTCTGATAAAGAGCGAATACTTTGGGGCCTCACAATCACTGTGAACCGTCAATCAATGAACAAATATGTATTGGAAGGATCATGACCGTGAAAACCTAAGGGGGGTTGAAGAACGATCAGACCTAAGTGACAAGGGCACATGTCACCCCTGAACCAGCTACGTGTCAGCCCCTGGCACACACATACCTCACCCACGTGGTTGGTGAAATGATTGGGATTTTGAAGAGCCAAAGTGATTTGTAGTCGTTGATCTGTGGGAAACACGCGTCGACAGATCATTGACTTCGGGTGAAATCACTTTGGGAGAAAGCGAGTGTGAAGAGGTTGAAATTCCTGAAGCCCGAAGAGCTGAAGTGATTTGTAGTCGTCGATCTGTGGGAGACATGCGTCGACAGATCGTTGACTTCTGGAGAAGGCAAGTGCGGAGAGGTTGAAACTCCTGAAGCCCGAGTAGCAGATGTGATTCATAGTCATCGACCTATGAGAGACACGCGTTAACAAAACGAATACTTCGGAAGCGAGAAGAAAGCAACGCGGAGTAGAGGATTGCCCAGAGTGGATCCCCACTGTCAAACGAGAAGGACGCATGGCGCACGATCCTTGACTTCAGAAGAAATTATTTCAGGAGAACAGATTGTTCGAACGTTCGAAACTCCTGAATGTTGAAGTCCCGAAGTGAATCAGGACCGTTGAAATCCTCAAGGACACACGTCACTGGATTGTGAACTTCAGAGATTTTCCATTCTAGAGGACTCGCGTGGTGGTTGTCTTGGCGCTTGTCGTTTTGGTGCCTGATCATATCCCACGATCATATGCAAGTATAGATGAATGAAAGAACCCGAAGACTTGGGAGAGGATATCCGCCAGCTCTAAGCTCGGTTCGGAGCATGGAGACCGTGGTTGGAAAGTTCTGAAGGAGCGGAATAAAATAGGGACCCCGAATCAGGGTATTGTTTTTCTTGAGAAGAATGAAATTTTTACGCCACTCCATGGGTGTGTGATAGTAGACCTAAAGTTCCCAATTTCAATTTCCCAAGGAAGGTATCTGTGTCAACCATATTCTAGCCTCAACCTCTAGGCACATAGAAGACATATTAGCTACGAGATATTGGCTTCGCTTACTAGTTAGTAATATGTAGCTTTAAATAGTCTTCTATTGTTTGAATTGTTCTCTTTGATAACACTTTGACATTTGGGATGGGGTTTTGTGGTGACATAGATCTATTTTAACGCATGTTTTATTAAACAATTAAAAAATAGAAGTTAACATAGATGTATGCTAGGTTTTTCTTCAATTAGAAGTTCTGAAATTTATGACCATGATTCTCTTCATGCCTAGGCTATATAAGCACCTGCCTTGAGTTGTAGAAAAGGCCCATCTCAACTAATCATGAATTCAAGAGCATGACGGTTCACTGTGTGGGCCCGCTACTCAATTCAACATGAGAATCCAATTCCAACTACAATGGTGCCCAACAATAGGAAGAAACTAATTTCGCCAAAATCACCACAATAACCCTAAAATATTACACATCATACTCTACCAAATTCTCAATTTATGTCATATTGTATTACAACTTACGTAGAATATGTATTCTTTCTTCCATATTTGAAGTGCTAAACAACTCCAATTTCTTAGCCTAGATATGTACATAAATGCTTATGAAAATCGATCTTTCTCACCAACTCTTTATCTTTTCATTAATAATAATATTCCTCACCCCACCTCATATATTTACAATACCAAAAAATAAGCTTTAAAAACTCAAGGTAGTGAGTGTGATCATGGAAATTTTAATTCACTATTGCAACCGCTATAGAAGTAGGTTGACTCAAGATATAACTGATGATGTTGGTAGAGTTCACTCGGGACAGGAAACTATAAAAAATGAAGTTGTTACTTATTTCCAATCCTTTTTTAAAGATCTGGGGTAGACAAATTTGCGAGCACAGCTGGAGACTATCAGTCTTTATCCAAAGATTGTATTGGAGGAAGAAGTCTCATCATTAGAGCGGGTTGTAACTATGGAGGAATTATCAGACGTTTTAAAAGGTTTTTCCAAAGACAAGAGTCCCGGTCCAGATGGGTGGACAGTTGAATTTTCCTTTTCTTCTTTGATATGGTTGGTCCTGACTTACTTGTGATGGTTGAGGATTCTAGAATCCGAGGCGAAGTCATTCATCTGATTAACTCTATCTTTCTTGCACTAATTCTGAAATCCAATCGCCCTTTATCCTTCTCTGATTATCGCCCTATTGCACTGTGTAATCTTTGTTACAAGATTATTACAAAGATCATAGCGAGGAGAATTAGGCCTATTCTCTCTTGTACACTGTCTGAGGAACAATTGGGATTCCTAAAGGGTCGTCGGATACTTGATGTCATTGGAGCAGCACATGAGTGCCTTCATAGTATAAAAGCAAAGAAATTACAGGTTGTTATTTTGAAGTTGGACCTTAAAAAGGCATATGATTGCACGAATTGAGATTACCTAATATTGGTGCTTCTACATTGTGGTTTTGGTCATCATATGACTAAATGTATTATGGGTTGTGTGACATCAACATCTCTAGCCATTCTGATCAATGGAGAGGCTACAAATTTCATCAACAGTGGGAGAGGATTGTGTCAAGGATGTCCTTTGTCTCCTCTTTTGTTTATCCTTGTGATGGAGGGGTTGAGCCTCTCACTGGAAAAAAAAATTACAGAAAGGTACCTGATGGGTATTAAAGTCTCTCGAATGGTAAGAATTCTCCATCTCTTATTTGTGGATGATGTGTTAATAATGTCAAATGCATCTATCATTGAATGGCAGAAAATTCATACACTTTTATATGCATTTTTTGGTGCTTCTGGATTGGAGATCAACGTAAACAAGTCAACTTTCCATTATTTTGGTGTACAACAGGTTTTTCTTAATAATTTGACTGCACTATTTCATTATGGTATCATGAGTCTGTCAAAGGGATTTAAATACTTGGGTTATTTTTTAAAGATGGATAGTTATAAGGTGGCAGACTGGCAGTGGCTTCTGCAAAAATATGAGCATAGAATTTATCATTGGTGCAACTGCTTTCTATCACTGGGAGGTAGATTTGTTTTGATAAAGGCAGTGCTGGAAAGCCAGCCGGTGTATTGGTTGGCATTGGCTCACATTCCAGTTACACTCTTGAATCAAATTCGTAAGATGATTTTCTCATATCTGTGGTCTGGCAAGAAATATCCATCATCCTATCACTTATGCAAGTGGGAGACATTAGCTAGGCCAAAAAAGTTTGGTGGTTGGGGGATCAGAAACATCTTCTGTTTCTCGAGAGCCTTAGCTGCAAAATCTGTTTGGCGCGGTTTGTTGCATCCTGGTATATGACAACAGGTTCTGAAAGACAAATATTTTCCTCACACATCAGTGATTACTTGTTTGCGCACTGTTGTTCCATCTGCTCACACTGGCTCATAAACATGGAGGAATTTGTTGAATGCTTTACAAATGCTTGTGAACTGGATGGCATGGAAACTGGGGGCGGGGGATTCTATCATTACAAGAAAGGATGAAATCCTGGGGATGGGAAAGGTTTCCTATCTTTCGACGGAGCTGATAAATCATTTAAATAATAACCAGGTTTATTATCTTTACCAAGCAAGAAGAGCTCCAACACAAGGCACAATTTGCACCAATTGGCTCAACAGTTTAGACTTGGGCTTGGTGGACGATCTTGCATCTGAATGGGATCGATATAGACATTGTTTGATTGAAGCGGGCATAGCTCTATTTAATAGTCGGGATGGGTTAAGGTGGACGGGGGGCAATTGTACCGACATTTTAACTACTAAGAATGTTTATAACGCGTTGGCAGCCGAGTTATGGAAGAACAATATTGGAGGCGTGAGGAGAAAGCTATGGACCTGGGATTGCCCACAAAAGATCAAACTATTTATTTGGCTCCTCATAGAAGACAAACTGCTTACCTAGAACAATCTTCTCAAGTGAGGATGGCAAGGGCCTGGTCTTTGTCTTCTTTGTAGAGGTAATGAGGATTTGGTTTTTCATCTATTTGTCCAATGTCCTTTCACATGCACTGTTTGGAATAAAATTTTAACACATTACAAGTTGGTCATAGGGTGGTCAGGCTCCACAGTGTTGGAATGTTTTGATTATTGGGCTAGAAGGAATTATAGTCACTCAACATTGCCATCATTCATTTGTTGGTACATCTGGAATGAAATAAATTTGGCTATATTTGAATCTAAGTCTCCATCTATGGAGAAGGTCTTCTTTCTATCTATTGTTGTTGCGGCTTGCCATAGTCCCCGGAAAACTCAGAAATCCATTCGGCGATCTGTCCATATCTTGCCTCATCACAGAATCATTGGAAGGTTTGATGGGGCAGCGCAAAGGAATGGGGAACAAAGTGGAGTGGGGGGTGTTATAAAGCTCAATGATCACATAGTTTACGGGTGGACTCTCAATTGTGGTGGAGGTACAAACACAAGAGCAGAACTCTTGGGAGCTTGGGTTGTCCTTACATTGGTTCACAGACTTTCTATTTCAGATATCCACGTCATTGGTGATTCAAAAATTGTTATTGACTGGCTAAATAATATTGGTTCTCTGCAGGTCATTACCATAGACTGCTGGAAAGACCGGGTAAGGGAACTCATCAAGCACTTTTCTGTCATCACATTTGCCCATGTCTATAGAGAAGAAAATCAGGAGGCTGACATTTTATCAAAAAAGGCCCTATCAGAGCGTCTTGGAGTGAGACTTTTTTTATTGGTAACATGTGGTATGAATGTAATGTCAAAAAACTTTTTATAAAAAAGTTTTTTGACTTTAGGTTTATTTGAGATAGTTTTTTTAACTGTATTTTGGATAGTCATCGTGATGGCTTAGTGATATCTATAGTCTTTTAATATAAGATTTAGTAGAGTTGGTGGTGGAGATGACTTAGGGTAAGACCTTCATATGTAATATTACTATATTTATATAAACTGATTATATATCTCAATATAATGTACAATTTTCTTATGAAAAAAAAAATTAAACAATTAAGATCTACACTAGACTTCTCATTCCATATCATAATCACAATCTTTCATTTTATCATTTTCATTTGAAGGATATCCTTGCTCGTTTCATTCTTGCCACCATGTTCATTTTCATTTTCATTGCCGATGGTGCACTCTTTCAAATAGAAGCAAGGGCTATAAGAGTGAATGGAATAACCACAATCAAAATTTAAAGAAGACAAAAAAAAAATTATAACGATGAAATTCCCATATAACATCAACCCAAAAAATTGATATTTAGAATTTATAAATTTACATTAGAAAATCACAATTTTCATTGGAGAAGAAAATCTGGACACCGTGGATGACCGCCAGACCATGTCCACGTGGACATGGTTCCCAACATTCCGCTCGCCGTAAAATGTTCACGGTAACCGAGGCGTCGTTACTAATCCGGCGGCGGCGTGATGGAAAGGGGAAGGTATCCATCTGTATAGCTCAAAGCTCGTGACGAGAATGATAACTCAGGTTAAATAGGATGAAAATATGAAGAGCCTCCTGATGGGACCTTCCAAAATCGTTCGTCTTTTCACCCTCCTCTAGCGGTAAAAGAACCAGAAATTACAGAGACCCGTTTTTCAGGCATTTGGATTTTCTATCTAACGCGGTAATTTTGTCGTAAATCCATCACGGGAAGTCAGCGGCATTTTGTACTGTTGTAGATCGATTTATGCCTGAATGTTAACTGTGTTTGTTGGAATTTTCGAACATTTCGGCCCCATTATTCTCCTGCGTCGTTCATTATAGAGCTTTGCTTTCTGTGCAATCATGGTCCCTGATAGAAGAATCGTGCTGAAACGCTGTAAAAATTGCTGCAGAAACAGCGCAAAAACTCCGGGGAAGCCACGAAAAACTTTGAATGTCAAAGCGGGCTGCACTGCAATGGGAAAAACAAGGCAGAAACCGATTGGATGATCGGGAAAATAGCCGTTTTTCGGTCATAAAGGATCTAAAGAGCTGTTTTCCAGGTGGTTTGAGCTCAATTCATCATCCTTGTGTGAGAATCCAAATGAGGGTAGCTGCAGATATGGCCAAAACCAGCTTAGAATTACTCTGTTTTCAGTAATTATTACTGTATTCTGTCTAACATCATTTT
>SNQJ01S0305390.1:0-10168 GCA_010110895.2 Picea sitchensis | reverse complement strand
TGTTATTGTGGTGATTGTTCTAGTTATATTGTTGTTAATCTGCCACTTCTAGCATTTTATTTTTGTTTTGCATACTTTTTATATCTGGTATATTACAGATTCTTATTATCAGTCACTGCATTATCCAACTGTAACAACAAATGTGGAGGAAGAGGTTTAAAATTATCATTCTATTTTTTTTTATCTTCCATGAGATAAAAAATAATCCTTGTACACTACATTTTGAGTAAATAAAATTATGTAGTAATGCATTTGAGACTGGGTTTATAAAACATCCACTATCATAAATAAAATCACCATACATATCAAGGTGTGGGTCTTCAAGGTCCCTCAATCACTTTGCAAGGGATGTAATGGTAAATTGTGATCTCATATGTACAAATGGTAGGGAGAAATGACCAAAACCTCATGTCTTATACTCATGTGTTAGCATACCTGTCAATGAAAAACCCAAGTTTGTTCCTATATTATATTTCAATTTGACATGTAGCCTTTGGATTCAAGTCTTTGTTTTTCCCATTTTATCATGGATAATGCTCAAATACTCCTTTGGAAACTACTCTGACATAATTATGTGGGCATGGTAGAAATATCTTCCACACATAACAATCTTGTTATGTTTGTTCAATCTACCTCGTGCCTTTTCTTCAAACTCTTTTGTAGTTGTTGACTTCATCTGTGCTTTCAACATTATACATTCACTACATTTACTGAATTTGGTATTCTTTGAGAATGCCACATCTTGAAAATGAGTATTCCAAATCTTGCTCATTGTTGGTTGTGATATTGATAGGTAATTGAGCTTTTGAAGAGCCTCATTGATCTCATTTAACAAAAAAAATTGTGTGTAATTAGAAGGAAACAATATTAAAGGAGCAAACCTTCCATCTTATTCAACTTGACATGTTTGGTTTGGTGAATAATATGAATTATCCATTACAATTTTGTGTAATATTTCTATGACTACCACGATATGTGCATTTGCTTTGCATGTGTTGGCATTACCATGAATGGCTTTGATGTGTCCATGCTAGAAATAATGTTAATAGTTATAGAAGGTTCTTTGAGGAATCTTATTTATCTTGTACCATGCTTTGTTACAAAAAATATTACCATTAAATCTCATGTCCTTTAATTTTCTAACAATAGGACGTAGGCCATGGCCATGGCTTTTTGACACGACTACGTTTGAAAGGAGTGAATTCAAGATAAATTCTCTAATACCATTTTTATTTATGTGTTCCATACCCCTTCTAGCAACTGCAATGTCTTTCCTATCCACATGTTGAAAACAATCTTGTTTACAACATTCATCCGCTACCAAAAGTCATATTTATTTCTCCTCATTTATCTTTTTTTGACATTTTGCAACTTTTTTTGTAGACATAACTCATTTAATCATTTTATATAGCCTCATTACATGCATATCATTTGAGTTTGGATATTTTTCATTATCAAGATCCCCATCCCATTTGTTTAAGGGAATTATGTCCTCTATCACATCCCATATCACCATTTCCTTGGGTGGCTCCTTGACTTTTCCTTGACCCTTAACATCTCACCTTTGTTGTCCACCAACTTATTTATTGGCCATCTAACCAAACATTGTATAGAATTATCCCCAATCCCACATCTTTCAAAATCTCCATGTATCTCTTTCACACAAACATCAAATTCCATTTCACCTAGTATTTCACCCTCAACCATGTCATCCCCGTGGACATTAACTATCATTCCTTTGGTAATGCACATTCTTGTTCATATGCATCCATGTGTAAGAGAAACCCTTGTACATGTGAATGTAACCTTATCTCGGGGGGTATTTATGGGATGATCATGAAAATGAGGTTCCAAATATGATTCTGGTCAAATCTCATAAGGTCCAATGCACCCCCTAGTATATTCTCAAATCCTATTGAATGTGGTAGAGGAGCATCATGTCTTAACACCTTATCAATATTAACCACTATGCATAATTTCATTACCATCCTTCCATGCACCTTATGACCAAGATATGTATTGAATATGGAGCCCTCACGCACCTTCACTCCATTGTGTAGAAGATCTACCTTGTCTCCAACAAAAAATGTAGAAAAACATTTGCACCTGTAGGCCAAATTAAATAAACTCAATATTTGTTTAGTTCAATATACTATCAATAAAATTTAACAGTATTTGCTAAAAAAAACATTCAATATACTATCAATAACACTTAACACATACGTTGAGATTTTGATTTACCTATGTTGTGCCTCAAATCTATGATCTTCCATGGATGTGTGTCCCCTTCATCAACTAGTGTATGTAGATTCAACCATTCCTAGCCCAAAAAATTGACCATTAATTAGGAGGTCAACATAGTCCCCTTTTGTCAAAATTATATTTTCCACTGTAACTCCTATGAATTTTGTAACACGCAATTGAATTGTAATTTTTAATTAAGGTTAAACCATGTAAAATGTCTCTTATATTTTAGCAAAAACACAACCTTCAAAAAAGTAATATAGTTGCAATAATTAAAAATGGTATGGCAACGATTTTCTACGCAATGAAAAACCTTTCCCCACCATCCATCAAAAGGCACTTTACATATAAATTACACATAAAATGTATATGAAGACATAACAATTAGAAATCTAAGTAGTACCATAGAATGAAAAATATCAACTCGTATCAAACCACCAAGTTCCTATTTAACTATGGAGATGACGCTTATTTTATTGATGTATGTGTATGAATTGTGCTCATAAGAAATTTGCAAAAGTTGTAGAACCACAAGGTCCTTTGGAAAATCAAAGAAAGTCCAACATGAATGTTACGTTAGATGTCAAACAAGTTCCATGAGAAGGAGCAGTGATATTTATAGCTAGCTTAGTGATGATGTTTAATGTATAAACATGATAAATTGGAAGCCAAGCTAGATATTTTCTTCCAAATAGAAGTTTTGTTAATATAAATAATAGATGATTCTCATTTTTATTCTGAAAGTTAGGAAATATTATTTTGAATCTTTAGTTCAAATGTTAGGACTCCCAACCTAAACTCATCTAATGGCATACTCTTTAAGATGGATACATAGGGATGTTGAACTTTACAACCTCAAAAAGTGTAGATTTAAGTTTTGTCAGATTGTTATGTTGATGAGGTACAGTGTGATATTGTACCCCTAGCCATTAGCGAAATTGTTTTTGGAAGCCCTTAACTATACAACAGAGATGCGATAATATATAGGAGAAAAAAATAATACATGTTAAAATATTTGTGCTTGTTACTTTAACAGTTGCATACTTGTGCATTGGAAGCAAAGTATAGTATACTTAATCATACATTCTTCATAAACTTCAAAATTGTATAGAGATCACAATATTCTATGTGGCTCAAAAGATAGTGATTGGATCATTGTATTTGTGTCAGAAGAGAAACTATAAACCATTAGTTAAAAAAAAAAATAGAGACCATTAGTTTTTATTTCATCTCAAGTACAAGTGCAAAACATACACTACTTATTGCATCATCGTGGATCTTTGTAGCTTGTTCCAAATCCAAAAATGAAAACACTCAAAGACAAAAAACTAACCATGGTGATCGTTAAGACAAAGGCACCCTTGAAGCATTGATTGCACAAGCATAACCACATTACCAACAAGAAAATTATACCATGAAAGAAAGTTAGCACTTTTTAGTTTTCCTTCTAGCATAAACACAAATGCATTCCCAACAACAATATTGCACCATGAAATAAATCTAGCGCTTGCTAACTTTCCTTCTAACACATTGCCAACAACCACATTGCACCATGAAGGAAAGTTTTTTTTCTAGCACAAGGATAACAACATTTCCCACACCAACATTGCACAATGAAGAAAGTTAGCACATGCTAGTTTTCATTTTAGCACCAACAAAAACGTTTTTCTAGCACAAAAACAACATCATTGCCCACAAAAACATTGCATAATGAAACAATACTTACGAATGTTATCTTTCCTTCTAGCATCAGTAGAAGCACATTGAAAACAACAACACTACACCATTAAGGAAAGCCAACACTTGCTAGTTTTCTTCTTGCATAAGCACAAGCACATTTTCAACAACAACATTCTAGTGTGAAGGAAGGCTAACGTATGTTAGTTTTCCTTCTAACACAAACACAAGCATATTTCCAACAACAATATTTCACTGTGAATGAAAGTTAACACATGCTAGCTTTCCTTCTAGTACAAGCAAGTCTAGTGCATTGCCAAGAAATATTTTCCATTGTGAAGGAAAGCTAGCACTTGATAGCTTTCCTTTTAACATAAGCATAAGCAGATTTCCAACAACAATAGTGCACCATGAAGAAAATATAGCGCCTTCTATCTTTCCTTCTAACATATTGCCAACAACAACATTGCATTGTGAATTAAAAATTTCTTTCTAGCATAATATCAACATCATTTTCCAAAACAAAATTGCACAACAAAGGAAAACTAATGCATGCTAACTTTCTTTCTAACATCAATACAAGCACATTGCCAACAAAAACACTGTAATGTGAAGGAAAGCTAGTTCCTGCTATTGTTGCATAAGTATCAACGCATTTCCAATAACAACATTCCACTCTTAAGAAAAACTATTGCACGTTAGCCTTTCTTCTAGCACAAGAACAAGGGTATTTCCAACAAAAACATTGCATTATAAAGGAAAGCTAACACATGGTATCTTTCCTTCTAGTACAAGCATAAGTGCATTGCCAAGAAATGCATTGCATCGTGAAGGAAATCTAGCAGGTGTTAGCTTTCCTCTAGCATAAGGACATGCAGATTGCCAAAAACAGCATTGCACTATGAAGGAAACTTTCTTTCTAGCAAAAGAACAACAACATTTCCCACAATAACATTATGCAATGAAGGAAAGCTAGCACATGCTAGCTTTTTGTATAGCACCAACACGTGTGTACTGCCAACAACAACATTGCACTGTGAAGGAAAGCTAGCATCTACTAGCTTTCCTTCTTGCACAAGCACATATGCATTACTAACAATAATATTTCATTGTGAAGGTAAGTTAGCGTGTGTTATCTTTCCTTTTAGCACAAGAATAAGTGCATTGCCAACAACAATATTTGTAATGACCCTTTTCTTATTAATATGAATAATTTCATATATAATCCTAAACATTAGCTAATTATAGTTAATCATTATATAACTTTAATTAATTATATGTTGTTAATTAATTATTTTTTTTACTATGATTAGCTTAAGTATGAATTAATTATGTTGTTAATTAATTATTTTTACTATGATTAGCTTAAGATTAACTTCCTTGATTAAGGGTTAATGAATGATTAATTAGTAAGTGAGTCATTAGTTAATTCAATTATTAAAATAATTTATTAGTGATTAATTGATTATTAATTAGGTAAATTGGATTAATTGTGTATTAAAATGGAGAAAACATGATATTAATGGGTTACGTGATCCCATAAGGGATAGCATAACGTGACCCATACGTAAAATAAGCATTAAGTAAAGGATAAGCCCATTTAATTGAAATAAATGTATGGATAAGGTTTGGTGGGGAGTGAAGGTTCGGGGCGGTGAAGGAGGCATAAGGGAAGGAGGAGGATGGACTTTGGGAGGATTCATTTTTTTTCATGCAGTCGACGAGAGGAGATTTTGGGAGCTTTGAGACAGGGAGAGAACAGTGAGATTTACAGTCGACACTGGGGCTGAGGGGTTTTGGGCTCGGAGGGCTAGGACGTCCGTAGATGTCCTAGGGCCAGGCGTACTGGTCGGTAGGGTGGCCGGTTTTGGGGTGTTCAAGCGAAGGTTCAAGAGAAGATTCAAGCTGCTGCAGATAGTAGCATCAGTGACAGGTATTTCAACTCAAAATTGTGAAGTGTTTACTTAAATTTAACTTGTTTGCAAATTGTTATGTAGATTTAAATTGTTATGCAAATTGTTTTGGAAAATGTTATTTTATTTATCAAAATCTGGGAATGAATATGCGTGAGTAAGCAAATTTTTAGTAAGTTTCAAAATTTTCGCTCTGTTTTAATTTATGGTATCTTAAACGAAATCTTGGTCGTTACATCTGGTATCAGAGCACCAACACGTGTGTACTGCCAACAACAACATTGCACTGTGAAGGAAAGCTAGCATCTACTAGCTTTCCTTCTTGCACAAGCACATATGCATTACTAACAATAATATGTCATTGTGAAGGTAAGTTAGCGTGTGTTATATTTCCTTTTAGCACAAGAATAAGTGCATTGCCAACAACAATATTGCACTATGAATGAAATCTAGAATGAAAGCTAGCACATGTTAGCTTTCATTCTAATACAAAAATGATGAAATCTAGCACATGCTACCTTTCCTTATAGTACAAGCACAAGTGCATTTCTGAGAAATACATTGCATTGTAAAGAAAAGATAACACCTTTTAGTTTTCCTTCTAGCATAAGCACCAACAGATTTCCAACAACAATATTGCACTGTGAAATAAAGATAGTGCATGTTAGTCTTCATTATAGCATAAGCACAAGCATAGTGCCAACAAAAATATTGCACCATGAAGGAAAGATATCACCTACTAGTTTTCCTTCTAACACTTTGCCAACAACAACATTGCACCATTGAGAAAATATTTCCTTCTAGAACAATAACAACAACATTACATAATTAAGGAAAGATAACACAAGCTAGCTTTTCTTCTAGCACAAGCTATCTTTTTTTCTAGCATAAGCACAAGCATAAGCGCATTTCCAACAACACTGCATCGTGAAGGAATGCTAGCACCTACTAGTTTTTCTTCTTGCACAAACAGAAACACATTTCCAAGAACAACATTCCACTATCAAAGAAAGCCAACACATGCTAACTTTCATTATAGAATAACCACAAGCACATTGTAACATACCCGACCCTTAAGTACCCTTTTAAGGGATAGGGTGTTAAATTTTCTCTTCTTCTATCAACCTTAAATCTTCTCTGCCATAGCTCCATCCTCTTTTGCTCATCAAGAGTTTTCCAACAACGGTAGATTCACTCAGGATTGAGCTCTAGAATGAAAGGTATGACCTTCTGAAGTTCTTGGGTTTACATAGGAAACATCTCTCTTACTGCCACATGGCATCCACATGACGTTTCATTGACCGTGCCAACTGGCGTGGTGACACCCTGGTCCTATCGTAGCACTAGCCTAGCCTGCCACAATGGAACTTCAATCCACGCAGGCCTACAACCATTGTCGCTCAAACCTTCTTCCGACGCACTCTCATAGGTGGCGGACTTGTGAAATCATAATTATGTAACTCCCTTTCATCATTTTTCCCTAGACGTATCATTACTTATCCATTTTTCATCTTCACGGACTTGCAAACTCGTGGATGCATAGTTCTATAAGAATCCTTTCATAGGTTCATCCGAAAAGACTCAACACTTAGATTATTTTTCCATCTACACGGACTCACAGACCCACGGACTCGCGGACTAACAAATTCATAATTATTCCCTTCATAAGTCCTGATGAATATTCTCAACACTTATCCATGTTTCCATATGCGTGGACTTGTGGATTCACGGACATGCAAATTTCTTCCTCCTCTTCTTAAGTTCGCCCAAAAGCCTTGACACTTAGTCATTTTTCCATCTATGCGGGCTCGCAGACTCACGGACTCACAGAATTACAAAGGCATAATTCTTCCCTTCATAAGTCCGCCAAAGAGTCTCAACACTTAGATTATTTTTTGAGTTTGTCGGGTTCATGGGTTGGCGGACTCGCAGACCCATTCCTCTCAGTTTTCCATCCTTTAAACTCGACAGTGACCCACTCCCTATTCCCTCGACCAATTGCAGGCCTCCACATGGCTTCCTCGTACACGTAGACTCATGACATCGACATATCGTTAGCATGATGTCATTCCTCCTCTTGTTAATGTCTAAGGGCTTCCACATTGATCAACGACCGAGATCATTTCCTAAATGTACTCCGATAAATGGTCGAGATCTTTCAATCTTTTGGTCTGACTTCCAAGGCTAAAACGGAGGTCCAAGACATATTTCACCCAAGAGACTACGCTATGGCCCATTGGACAAATACCTATTTCCCTTCGCATGATGACACCAATCAAATTCTGTGCACATTGGCGTTCAAGTTAGCATAGTACCTCATGTTGACATTACCTCTCTCCCTAAATCTCGCTTAAAACGAAACCACGATGATCTATGGCATAGGTTAATTCTAGTTTTATCCCTTATTAACGGTCCAGATTAACCTGAGTACATTCTTTGTAGGCATGGTAGCCTACTTTGATAAAGGGGAAGCTTTATGGTGGTGTATCTTGGCATTTTTCATGGTGGAATGGTCTTCAACTAGGGTTTGACTTGATTATTCTTTGTGAAGTAGAAAATATGCATTTTATTCATGTAATGAATGTTTGTGGTAAAATTTGATTGTTTCATGTCAAAGATTATGAACTTGCTTTTTTAAACCCTATGGGAGAAACATAAGTGCTTATTTTTCGCTATAACCATTCTACTAGCTTGAATTTACCAATTATACATTGTTTTGAAAGTGATTACTAGAGCCCTAAAGTGTTATCTCTCTAGTAATTTCACTCTAATTACCAATTATTTTTTTAAAATCCGAAGGAAGGAAGGTACACTAGGGCCTAGAAGTGTCTACTCTCTAGCAAAACCTCTCTTAAAGAATTAGATGCTTGAGGCCTTGAAGTGCCAACACCTCTTGCATCTACCTCTTTCCTTAGACAAGTATTATCATTGCTTTATTTCCCAAGTGATATTGTTGTTGTTATTGACTCCATAAGCCCCTAAAGGCACTGATTTCAAATGGTCTTGTGGATGAATGAGATCAAAAACAAACTTTCAAACTCTCTTACTTGAAGCTCTTACTGACACTAACACTAATCTAGCTTAAAAACACTAACCACCACATTGTTGCTGCCATAATCACTGCTGCAACTTCTTGATGGACACACTAGATCTCTCCAAAATAGAGGTCAATAGGAACATTCGAGAAGAGATCTTCAAATCTTATATTTTATGCACATGGGTTGTACCTATACTGCCACTCTCACTGAATCGCTATTACTATTATAATATATATCTTATTTTCAGTGATTGGCTCATTAGACCCCCTGGATACACCAAACTCTAGTTTGTAGTTAGAGACTTCCCCTTATGTAGATCAAAGTTTGCTCCATTAGCTCCACACTTAGAGATATGACCATATTCCTTAGGACCACCATACACATCATCCCTAGCCCCTAAAGAAAGAGAAAAAGCACCACATTGTCTTCAGATCTCATCATACTATGAGATTAGAACATAGTTCTTCTTCCCTTTTTAGGGGCTTTCCTAACTTACTCAAAATATTTTTGGCATATGAGGATGAACTATGCCTAATTCTCTTCTTTTGAGAGATGTTTGACCTAAGTCAACATCTTACCATGGACAAATCTTCTAGAGTGACTTTTCAATGAAGATTACTTCAACCTACTTTAAATAAAGCCCAAACAATATATATCTTTCAATGAAGATTACTTCAACCTACTTTAAATATATATCTTTTACTAATATATATTATTATTTATATTATTGTAATAACTAATAAATCACTTTAAAATGTTGAAATCAATGATATATATGTTAAAATATTGAACGTGAAAAGCTGTGATGATTATTGAAATATGTATACTCCACCCTATACATTACTCTACAATGAAAAGTGAGTGATGCTCATAGTTGCATACAACGCCGTGATTCTTCAACGATTGTTCACGAGAAAGCGAAAATGGGTGGGGTTGTGGACGTCAATTGACAGAAACGATTGTTCTCGTAAACAGAAAAACTTCAATTGATAATGGGTTGGGTGGTGGACGTCAATTGACATCAACCAAGCAAGCCAACATTCAATAAAATTACCTCGAAGTCCTTCAATTTTAGAAAAACTTCATATGGAAGTTGCATTCTCTCTCCAACACGCTTTGAAAGACTCGGAGTCTAAGACGGGACGTCAGAATCTGATAATACTGATAATGTAACATGTTATAATTTTAATTTTCAAATTAATTAGATATTATTTTTTGTTGGTTATTGGATACAATAACTTTAAACCATTATTATGCACATTAATATTAATGTAACATGTTATAATTTTATTTTTT
>SNQJ01S0305389.1:0-10168 GCA_010110895.2 Picea sitchensis | reverse complement strand
CAATATTTCCTAAAGATTAAGCAAGCTAATTAATTGCCTACCTATTGGGAGAGAAATACCCCAAGTGGTAAGGTTAGGGTTTTAATATGTGATTGTGATCTAAGTGCTTAATGTTCTAAAATATTCTAGATCTAAATCTCATACATGATTAATCCTTAGCTTAAGCCTATTGGGCATAATCAACCTAGCTAGATCTATTTGCATGCTTAAGAGCTTTAAGGTTTAATTCTTTATTTTACATGTTTAGATCCATAACCCTAAATGTTTAAATGCTTCAATAAGTGAATGGTGTTTTTCTTTCATGCTATGATCTTTTAAGGCCACTTGCCACATATTGGAAGTAACTTCATGGTTAAGTTAATAGTGTAGGCTCACACATAAATTTTCTTTCTCACACTTAACGTTCAAATCTAAATGCTCTTAATCATAAGTAAGTGTGATTGTCTTTCATTTCTTAGGTGGCAAGTTGTTCTTGCCCTTGTAATTTGCTTCTTTAGTTTGCAAGCTATTTATTTGTGCATTTAGTGCTTTGCTCTCACATAGCATATATGTGTTAATGCCTCTTCATTTGTAAACTTAATCAACACATTTTAGGCTGAAGTGAGTTTCGGCCAAGTTACTAAATCACAATTTGAAAGTGTCATAAAATCACTAAAACACTCTAAAATACACCTAAAAGTCTACCTAATTCATATATTAACTTAATAGACTTAATAGGGTACCTTAGACCACCATCTTCACCATCTAAAACGGGTATTGAGGAGGGCAACGGACGGTGATAGGCTGGGGACGGTCTCGTGGCACGAAGGAGTGTCCTTTCCGTAAAAACTCAATGCTTTGGGCTGACTGTGACAACTAGGGTTAGCCTCGTTGCTATACTATCTTGAGCATCCAGCAACCATTTGGCAATAGGAGGAGGAGGCTTTGGTGAAAACTTAATAAAGGTAACTAAAATCGAAAGATCTTAAAAAACCTTTAATGATCTAACCTTGGGCTTAATCATATAAAACACTTTGTGGGTTTAATAACTAAGAGTGGGTCATCTTCATAATACTTGTGCTTAAAATCTCTAAGTCCTCTTTGTAGATGTTGTTGATGATAATCTTATAAATGTGATAATGCTTTGATCTTCTTATATCCTGCACACAAATAACTAAAGTGGTTAGCTTGCTTATTGTATCTTAGTATTCTTTACTTGTAAATCTTGTACTCAATATTTGATTCAATTAATCTTTTGTATATCTTGTAATCATATTTGTAACGAATCACCCTTTAACTTTAGTTGACCCCTTGCCCAATCTTAGGCACTAGTCTTATTTGCCCTAGGAAAAGGCTTACTTAACATACTAACCTTGCATCTTGCATCGCTGCCTTAACATTTTACGTTAGAATCCCCCCAAACCTTAACAAACTAAAATCAACTCCTAGAACTTAACTTTAAAACTTAACTAGAAACTAGGGACTACCCCCCTTGGCTTCCCTAGGAGTGAGCCTAGACAGAAGAGGTTCCAGTCAAAGTGACAGCATGGGCTGTGAACCTAGGCATTGTGCCTCCAAGGACACACTAAGTGAGTCGGACTTAGCTCACGTTTGCAAGTGTGTATAAGGACGACAACAAGCCCTATGGAGGTCCGAGCTAATCATCTCCCCATATGTCCATGTTCGTCAGGCGTGGTCCTGCAGCAACAACAATTACGCCCTCCATGGGCTCATAAGTCACAGGGACCATAGCAATGTCAATCACATCTAATAATCAAGTTACCCAAACATGTGCATAAAACCCCCCTTTCCCAGACAAGTGCTCAAAGACGTTATGCTATTCTACAAGCCAGGTTTGGAGAGGGTTCCAGGACATCCTATTGGGCCAATTCTCCTTAGGTGTGGGGTGTTTCCAGGTGAAGACCAATCTAGGTCATGTAAGTACATGAGATGGTGTGGGAGATGTTTGGGAAAGGGGTGCAGTGATGACAGGGAAATGTAGGGCTTACCTGTGGGTGCCTCTGAAGAGGGTGAGTTGCACCTTGTCATGGATGCAAATGTTTCCTAGCCCATTCAATGCCTTTTTACCTTTTATCTTATTGCTTTTTCTTTCAAGAGAATAGTTGGGGGACACTGCCCTGGCATGGTGACCAGTGGTGACAGTGTTACCCACAAGCATTTCACGGAGATGAGAAGGTTGGCTCGTGATGAGACCCCCTTTCTCTTGGTTATGCCACCAAGAGCCACTACCCTGGCGTGGTGACCAGATGAATAGTAGTGTCATACCGCTACATGCCCATGGACCTAATAGGATGGCTCGTGATGAGACCCCCTATCCACCAACTAGGCCTTTAGTTTTATCATTTTATGGGTCCCCCATTTTTCTTACTGAGAAGCCTTTTATTGCTTTCTCGGGGATCTCTAGGTGAAGCATCTCAAAGTTTGATCTTTTGGCTTCTATCTTTTGCCAGCTACTTTTACCCTCTAGGCCTTTAGCCCCTTCTTCCCACAAGGCAAGGTACAACCCTTTACTAGCTTGGCAAACCCAATGCCTGAACCAATGCAGGGGATAGATGAGAGGGAAGATGATGAAAAGTGATAAGTATGGTGGGAATGGACGATGACCTTTCATGAACCCACCCAGTGGCAACTCACTCCTAAAGGAACCAACTTGCTAGGGCATTATGTCATCCCCCCCAAGTATGGACAAGTCAAAAGGTATAAAGTCCAAGCACACGTCATGAAGCAAAAGAGAATTAAATGCACATATTCAAATGTTTTGAGAATCAGAGTGACACATACCATGATACCTAGACTCATTACCTCATGGAGCAAGATCCACTACTACTTCAGAACCAGGCCAATGGGATGGATGTTGCTGCTGCTGATAGAATTGAGGCGCTGAAGAAGAAGGATGGGCCCTCTAGGGCCAGGTTCAATTCAATGTGGCTCTCAGTACTCCATGTCTAGGACCTGTGGGCCTCGAGACATAATCTCCTTAGTTATCCCTAGGATAGGGGATAACAGGTAGGACTACATCAACACCATAGACCAACTCGAAGGGTGCCTTACCATTTGACTGCTTCTTTGTCACTCTGTCAACCCACAATGCATACATGAGACTGCTATCCCAAGCTCTCTTGTTTTCACCGATTGTTCTTTTGATTATCCTGATCAAGTTCTTGTTGGAAGACTCTACCAGTCCATTACCCTGTGGGTAGTAGTTAGCCAAATGGGCTAAAGTGATACCAAATCTCAAGCAGAAAGCCACCAACTCAATTGATCTAAATACACTAGCATTATCAGTCGTAATCTTCCTAGGGACTCCGAATCAAGTAAGGATATTCTCCTTCGTGAATAGAATAATGGCAGCAGAGGATGATCTCCTGAGCGGAATGGCTTCCACCCATCTAGTGAAGTAATCAGTAGTTGCCAATATCCAAGAATGTCCAACACTAGAAACCTGTGGAATCTGTCCAATAAAGTCCAACCCCAACTACTGGAAGGGGGCCTCTATCACAACTGGATCTAAGGGAAAGGTTGGCAGTCTCTGCTTGCCCTCAAACCTTTGATAAGGCTCGCATGCGCGGATGAAAGTATGAGTATCTATGAATAGAGTCGGCCAATAGTATCCAGCACACATAATCTTATGGGCGGTGGTCCTTCTAGAAAAATGACCACCACATACCCCCGCATGCAACCCAATCATGATTTGATGTGTCTCATGCGGTAAAACACATCTCAAAATCAACCCATGAGGGCTCCTCCATCCGAAGCAATCCTACCAAAGACAATACTTAACAACACGGAGCTGCAAAGATCACTTCTGTGTCTTACTGAAGTTAGAAGGACATGAAAAATTTTGCAAGTAAAAGATAATGTCACGATACCAATCAGAAACTTGCAAATCATCAGAAATAAAATTTACCTGATTACTTACCTCAGGTTCCAAGTCCTTCTAAGTCATCGACGCAGCTAATCCTTGACCTTTAATAGTTTTAGCAATATTTACCTCCAGGTCATACTCTTGTATTTTTGTCACCCACAACCCTTTGTTCCCTGAACACTCCTTTTGAGCCAATATATATTTGACTTCAGAAAAAGGGATGTATGCTACAATGTGTGAGTTCCAAAAAATAAGGCCTGAAATGGGCCAATCCTTTGACCATAGCATAGGCCTGTTTCTCCATGGGCTTGTATTTGAGCTCAGATCCCTGCAAGGACCTGCTCATATATGCAATCAGTTGCTCATGCCCATCTGTGTTTTCTGCAATAAAACACAAGCAATAGTCTGATCAATTGCAAAAGAAAATATCTGAAAATCACGTGCATAATCAGGACTAGCTAAAGTAGGAGTGAGAAAGAGCCTATTTGATGCTTTCGAAAGCTTGCTTCCCTTCCTCTCTCCAAACCATGCCATGCCCCTTCTTCAGCATATCTGTAATGGGCTTTACGACCTCTGCAAAGTTGGGGGTAAATCTGTGCACAAAGTTCACTCGCCCTAGAAAAGATTGAATACCTTTTATAGTACTAGGCAAGGGAACTTCCTGTATGCCACTGACCCTTTCAGGATCGATTCGCACTCCCTCTTTTGAAACAATATGGCCCAACAGTTTGGCCTCAAACATACCCATGAAGAAGTTCTTGGGATTGAGTGAAATGCCCAACTTTCGACACCTGTTAAAAGTAGCACACAAATGAGAGATATGATCAGACCTCTTTTTAGAATACACAGTTATATCATCCTGATAAACAACTATGAATTTAAAAAAAAATTCTTTAAATGCATGATCCATAGCTCACTGGAATGTTGCACCAGCATTTATCAGGCCAAAAGGCATCCTGAAGTAAGAGTAAGTGCGCCCAAGGAGTAACAAAAGCGGTTTTGTGGCGATCCTTCCTGGAAACTGCAACCTGGTTGTAACCTGAAAATCCATCAAGTGTGGACATCATCTCTGAACCTATCACTATTTATAGTAAGTGGTCCATGCTGGGCAAAGGATAGTTTTCTTTTAAGAATGCCCTATTCAGGTTCCACAAAATCAATGCATACTCTAATTTCCCCGTTCTTCTTCCTCACTACTACAACGTTTGGCACCCATTCGGAATACCTGATCTGCTCAATGATTTTTGCTTCATATAGCTTTTGCAGCATCTTCTGAATGGTCGTAGCAACTTTGGGGTTTATGAATCTAAGTCTTTGTCTGAATGGTTTAGCATCTGCTCGGAGAGGGATCTCATGGTTAAGGACGTTCTGGTCAAAAGTCTTCAACTCGTCATACGAGCAAGCGAAAACATCCTTGTACTCATGGACCAAACTGATAATCTCTTTTCGTTCTTTCTCTGTGCATGCTTTACCTATCTTGATGTAGCGAGGAGACTCCTCAGAACCCACATTTATGTCATCAACCTGCGAGGAAACATCAGTTGTATCAGTTTTCTTCATTTTATTCAAAAACCTATCCGATCTATCAAACATATCCTCAAGAGGAACTAAACTAGCAGGTATATGATTAGATCTCAATTGAATCACAGGAATCTACTTCCCATCCTACACCTCATCAATCAAACAATCAGAAAAGTCTTTCTCACCATGCATAAAATTTAAAATTTGTTGTTCATCATCAAAAACTTGCATAGCAGTAATGTTATAAGGAACATGCGGGCGAAAAGATAACTCAACTAAATGTCAAATGTAGGGATTAGCAAGAGTGGGGTCAAACAAATTGGTTGATCTAGCAAGAGCATCAGCCTCCCTATTTATCTCTCTACCAATATGAGAAATATTAAATGCATCAAATAATTCAATCTCATCCCATACCGCATTCATGTACCTTCTTATGCGTGGATGTCTTGCTTCACATTCTTTGCGTACCTGTTTCACAATCAGCTCGGAATCTCCCTCCACTCTAAGGGATTTCTTCCCCATTTTCCTCGCTTTCTTCAAACCTAGCAACAGAGCCTCATACTCGGACATATTGTTAGTGCATGGAAACTCTAAGCGATAAGAGAATGGATAAATCATATTGTTAGGTGCAGTGAAAAATATACCTACACTAGTTGCAATGTAAGAACTAGAACCATCAAACTACATAAGCCATACTTGATTGGGCTCGTATTCTGGAACAACAGGAATAGGGGATCTACATTATCCGTAAGCATGTAGTTTCCTAGATCCCCCACCTCTGCCTCGGGTTCTTTGATGTCAGGATACATAAGGTCATTGTCTCCTATCTTTGGGTTCTCCACATTGTGGAGCATCTTCTGTTCTCTAAAGACACGGATCTTTATGTTCTCCTTCACCGGGATGTCAACATAAGTCAAATCCATTTGCAAGGTTCCCCCCACATATGCACACCATTTACGAGACAAAAGCATCCCCCACTGAGCAGGGCAGTCAATGATCACCACATCCATAACCATGCGCCTCTGTGGACATGCAAGCAAGCAAAATTGTAAGTCTTTGATAATACTTATGTTGATGATTGCAGCATTGTGTGACATTCTCCAAGTCGTTCTCCTCTGGACTGAGTTGAATCGATCTGTGAGAGGGCCCATGTGATGGGTGTGTCATTCTCCTCTGGACTGAGTTGAGACGATGTGTGCCCATGTGTTTGTTGAATTTTCACTATGCTGGGCTCAAGCATGAGGTTTATTTCATTTTAGTCATGTACTTGAACCATTAACAAATGTAACTACACCATTCACAATTGCTGCAATAACCAAGATCACAAGAAGAAATACCATGCACAAGAACACAAGAAATATCCTGGGTAAAACCTTCTCAACAAGGGAGAAAAACCCAGCAATCCTTTGTTATATTCTCAAGAAAAGATCCTCCAACCATGAAACCCTAATGCACACAAGAGGGTGCTCTACTACCTTGAAACTTGCGCCCAAGAGAGGTGTGCACTTCAGCCCAAAATGTGTAATTGCTAAAATTCCGAAAATGACAAGTGACAAGTGTGTTTCCTCAATGGGAAAATCACCTTTACTTATACTAGACTGGACAGACCAAAAGTGGTGTCTGTTGGCACAACAGGGCCAACCTCGATATCTCAAAAAATAATTTATTATTACAATAAACATTAATTATCTTTCACACATGATGGAGCCAACCAGTACCCTTTACATCACAATTAGGGTTACAAGTAAATCTTACTCTCAGACAATATAGAAAGGGATCTCACACATCCACTAGTGCTTAGCCACTAGGGGCACGTCCACCTGTGCTCAGCCACAGGAACGTCCTACTCAATAGATCTCTATCTCACTGAGTCCATAGGAGAATCATCTGGAGTACCATCTCAAGCCTAACTCAACTGAGTCCACAAGGCAGGAGACCACACGTCATAACAACTCAATCCAGATTTTGGCGTAAACCCATCACATGGGCACCTTCACCCCACACAAGGGTACACATCGTTTCATCTCAATCCAGAGAGGAACGACACACCCATCTCATGGGCATCCTCACCCCACACAGGGGCACACATCATCTCATCTCAATCCGGAGAGGAACGACACACCCATCTCATGGGCACACCCAAATCATGGGCTCTCTCACAGGTCGACTCACTCAGTTTGTGTCCTGGAGGATGTCTCACGAAGTTGTAATCATCAACACTCCCTCTCAGCTAGGGAGGCATTCTCCACCAGGGCAAGTCTCTCATGGAAGTACTCGAACTTCGTCTTGGCAAGTGGTTTGGTGAAGATATCTGCAATCTGCTCATGTGTAGGAAGGCACTGCACGTGTACTACTTTCCTCTGCACCATGTCTCTGATTTAATGATATTTTATCTCAATGTGTTTCGATCTATAATGAAACACAGGGTTCTCAGAGAGCTTCACACAACTCTGGTTATCACAATGAATAATGGTAGGATCCATCTCATGATCAAATAAATCTGTCAAGAGCTTGCGAAGCCACACTGCTTCGCAGAGTGCCACACTCAATGCTATATACTCTTCTTTTGCGGTACTCAAGGCCACAGAGCTCGATTTCCTGCTGCACCAGGAAACCATGGCAGGCCCCAAGGTAAAACAACAACCGGATGTGCTCTTCTGATCCACTGCGCTCCCTGCCCAATCTGCATCAACATATCCCTGCAAATTCAAGTTTACACTGGAGAAATATCTTAGGCCATATCCAACTATGCCTCATAGATATCTCAATACATGCTTCGTTGCTATCCAATGAGTCTGTCTCAATTGAATCATGAACTGACTAAGTACATTCATTGCATAGCATATATCAGGTCTGGTGTTAACCAGATACATCAATGATCCAATCAATTGTCGGTACAAATGTGGATCAATCTCGCCTGAATCAATAGAAGCATCATTTACTTTCTTCAAATCCATCACCATCGGTGTAGGCATGGATTTGCACTCTGTCATACCGAACTTCTTCAATGTCTCCATTGTATATTTTCCTTGACTCAAGAAAATCTCATCATTCCTCTCCCATACTTCTAGTCCCAAGAAGTAGTGCATCATACCCAGATCCTTCATCTCGAATTCAGAAGTCAATGCTCGCTTGCATTCAGCAATAAGTCTTTCTGAACCGATGAGGAATAAGTCATCCACATACAAGACCAAGATTAGGCACTCTTTACCAAAAATATAATAATATAGGTTTGGATCAGCAGCACTCTTGTTGAAGCCCAAACTCATCAAGAATCCATCCATCTTCTTGTACCAAGCACGAGGTGCTTGCTATAGTCCATACAGGGCTTTCTTCAACCTGCACACATGAGTTTTCTCGTCATGTATCACGAATCCTTCTGGCTGCTCGATGTAAACTTCTTCATCAATCTCACCATTGAGAAATGTTGGTTTTGTTTTTTTTTACATCCATCTGATGTAGTTTCCAACCGATGGATGCAGCTAGTGCAATGATAGTACGGATGGAAGTGTATCGGGCTACTCGAGCAAATATCTCCTCATAGTCAATTCCCTCCACCTGTGAGAATCCTCTGGCTACAAATCTCGCTTTGTATTTCTCAACACTTCCATCAGCTGCATGTTTGATCTTATAGATCCACTTGGAAGTTACTACAGACTTCCCTTCTGGTCTTGGAACAATATCCCACACATCATTCTTCAAGATGGACCGATACTCTTCTGCCATGGCATCTTGCCATACCTGCTGACCTGACGCTTCTCCATGACAAGAAGGCTCAGTATCAATGATGTGGCTCATGGCTGAAAAGTAGCTCAAAAATCTCTTTGGTCTCTTGCTCTCTCGGGATGTGCCTTGAAGAGCTGCATGGCCCTCTACCTCTTGCAAAGTTTGTCGAGCTTGTTATCGCTCAGTTTGCAGGAAAGGTTTAGTAGCTTGGAAGTAAGACTCAAACTGGCGTAACAGGAGCTTCCCCACCCACTGTCACCTCGATGGGGAGCTCTTTCTATTCAGGGTGGCTAATCCCAAGGGAGACGTCCCTAGTAATCTGGGGTTTTGAGGGGAAAGGATCAAGGTTTTAAGGCTCAAAGTTGAGATAGGATTTCCCTTCACAGATTACTGCCAAGAAGATAGTCAAAGAGAAGGTATTCCACTGAAAGGGCACTTGTTTGCGAGACAAGGCAAATAAAACTAAAACGTGCAGACAATGGTTAATACTTCAAATTGTTAAAGACTATCTTTAATATATACACATGAGCATAAATAAAAGTAATTATTGACGAAGTCAATGATTGCAATTAAAGCTAAGATTTATAGTGTTACTTCCTCAATAAATATAAATGATAGAGCATTCAATGTATAAAATCAATCCCTTAATTGTCACAATGCATTAAATATCACAAATATGCTCACATATATAATGTTGTTGCGTCACTATACTATCTAAGAGGGTGACGTCAAGCTTGTTCTAGGTTAGTTTTGCTAGACTATGAGATGGACGTTTTGCTAATTAGGCCAATGAAAATAACCAATACCTCAAAGTCTATCAATGGATGACGATGCCACAACGTTTCAAGCCAAACAAAAGTTCAAAATAGGCATGACGTCATCTTAGGGTTAGGGTTGGTAGAAACGCTAGGGTTAGTTAGGGTTTCAATTCAAGAGTGTTTGAAAGATTGTTTTGTCAACAAAAGATTCAACGTTGCAAATTTAGACTAGTGCCTTGGGTGAATGGAGTCAAAGAGAGAGGCTAAAGGCTTGGAAAGACTTAAACCTAAGGACAGG
>SNQJ01S0305388.1:0-10168 GCA_010110895.2 Picea sitchensis | reverse complement strand
CATTTCTTTGACAGTTCCTAGGTGCATAACTTTTACGAATTCTGCTTCTGCAAGCCCACTCAAGATAGCATTCATAGCCTTAGCGTTGAAGCTAAATTCTAGTTTGTCATCCTTATTATCTAGCACAACTGGATTTACATAACCAGTATCTACCACATCCCAGACATCTACACCTAACGACATTATGTAGGTTCTCATTCTAACTTTCCAGAAGGCAAATTTTGTTCCATTGAATAGAGGGGCCTTATTGGTTGAATTTACTTCATGGCTTGACATGTTTAAGCTCTAGGATCTACCCTTAGACAAAAGGGGCTTGCTATGATACCAATTGTTGACCAACTTAGAGGGGGGGTGAATCAGTTGTCACTGTGCTTAAACAATTATGCTTCTTTTAAAATATTAACAAGGCACTCAATGATGATCACAATAATGCAGGGAAATGAACAATGGCACATTCAACATCAATCACATATATGAGAAACACAAAGACATAAATTTCCCAAGGAAACCCATACAGGGTAAAAACCTCTTCTTCTTTATATGATAAGTATTATTTACATTCTTTACATTATCATACATTTGAGCACCAACTCATTATGAGGCTACAACCTCTGTTTTGCAAGCTACAACTTGCTGAGAGCACCAAATCTCTATTTTTCTCTAGCACCCACTAGAAGGAAGCACCAACTCCCCGATTTCTCTAGCTCCAACTAGAAGGAAGCACCAACTAGAAGGAAGCACCAACTCCCTATGTTCAAGCCCCCACTTGAACCTTTGAGGAAACCAGTCCTCCCTAGAACCTCCCAACCACCCTGATTATGAATCTTTGCTACTGAAACTCATTACAGTGATATAATGTTCAACAATGGCTTACCAAACTCATCACTATTCTGTTGCATTTTGTTGCTCTGTCTGCCTCACTGCCTTCCTGCACACATAACTTGTGCTGTCTGTTCTTATGCCTTTTATGCTCTGTGCGCCATGTCCATTCACTGCACAGTTCCTCTTCTGTTCAATTCAGCTGTTGCACTCTCCTCCTTAACGCATGAATTACCTTCAACAACAACAACCACAGCCACTTCCAACAACAACAACCACTGCATCTCTTCTATGTACGATGTATATATAGATTGTCTGCACCTTGTGCATGCAATGCGTGCAATCCCTCTGCATACTCACACCACACCGTTATCCTCCACAACTCGAGTGCTCTGTCTAATCATCATCATGATTCTTCAACTTCTCTGGCTGTTTTTCCACACGTTCAGCATCACTGTATGTTATGCTGATATTCCTCAGCCTCTCTGGCAGTTGAGACTCTTCGTCTTCTCTATGATAGTCGAGCTCATTTTTTCTGTTTCAGTTACGAGCTCCAACCCTCATCCACCTGTCAATTTCCTCCATGAATCGTCTTCATTCCACTGGCAGATTCCATGTAACTCTTCAGCTCCTCTGGTGGTTCTCACCACACGTCCAACATCACTGGGTGTTCTGTTGAGATTCCTCAACCTCTATGGAAGTTGAGACTCCTCGTCTTCTCTGGCACAGTCGAGCTTATGCTTTCTGTTTTAGTTACAGACTTCAACGCTCATCCATCTATCAATCGCCTCCACGAACAGTCTTTGTTCTATTGGTTGATCCCTTGAGACTCTTCACCTCCTCTGTCAATCACCTCGAAGTGTCTTCAAGTCCTCTAGTAGAACTCATCACTGGTTTTTGGTAGTTTCACTTTGTCGTGCAACAATAGCCCTCCGATTATACTCAAATTCACCTGCACCATTGGATTAACTCTAAAGAGTATTGTCGTTATTTACTCGTTTCGCACTTTCGCAATTCGGATATTCTGCGATGAGACATCTTGAGTCTCCATGTCACGAGTTACAAAACTTTGAAACAAATCTTTTTTGTGCTGGCTTCTTCCTTTATATGACCATGGCCATGACCAAGCGCTTATGCATAAAGTGCTTTTCATGAATTCGCATTTCGTGAATCTGGAGATGAGGCATCTCGACTCTCCAAGTCGCGATCCCCGAAACCCCGAGATGGAGCTGAGATGGATGGTCCACGATCTCGATGAATCTATGGTCTAGATCTCATCGTGAATTCACATCTCCCGATTCCTTCGATGGAAGTTCTTGTCACTCCAAGTCACGATACGCGAAACTCCGAGATGGAGCTTTGACATGCTCTGATCTTTTGCCACGCGTCCCTCTTAGATCAACGGTCCACGACTGTCCCCGATGGATGGCCAGGATTCCTTCACAGTTTTGGGGAGTTGGATGACTCTTGGATTTATCCACCTTGCAGCTTCACCATATCTAATGGCTATGGAGCCTTCGTAGATACCCCAGATCCTACGGCCCAAATCTTCTCGCGATTTCGCCACTTCACGATTTCGCTGCTTCGCGATTTCATCCACCTTCGCGATTTCGCCGCTTCGCGATTTCATCCACCTTGCGATTTCGTCACTTCACGATTTCGCTGTTCTTGCCATCGTTGTTCTTTGCCATCGCTGATATTTGCAATCGTTGTTCTTTCCATCAATGACAAACTTACTCCCAACTGTAAACCTTCCAACATATTCCTCTTCAAGTGATTTAAACCTTTGTGAAGAGACCTTCTCCGATACCAATTGAAGGATCAGATCTTATCACTGAGAGGGGGGGGGGGTGAATCAGTGACAAAATAATTTTATCAATTTTCTTTTATTTATGCAAACATAATTTTGACACAATATTTTATCGTGGAACCCAAATGGGAAAAACCACAAAAGCTTTTCTATTAATTGCAAAATTTGTTTTACATGTTACATAGAAGGAAGATGTACTTCCTTTTTAATCAACACCGATTGATCAGGATGCACCCACACCCTAATTCACTAGCACCAACTGGTAGGGGGATATGACCCCATGTTTAGTCAGCTACAACTGACAAGGAAGCACCAACTCCCTATGCGAGCACCAACCTGCCCTTGCACCAACCAACCACCCTTATTTTCTAAAACTGGAGAGACTTTTGTATCAAGTCTTTACTACATCTCTCTCTACTTCTCTGATTTAATATATTCTCTGATTCGGACTGTAGACACACACTTCTTCTCAACACTCTTCCTCATACACCTGAAGTGATATTTTAGATCGGACAACTTGTGTCCTTGTTGATGTGGTCTACTGACATGGTCTGCCACACGTCCTTGCTGACATGGTCTACCACACATCCTTGCGACGTGGTCTGCCACAAATCCTTGCTTACATGGTTTGCTGATGTGATCTCCCATATGTCCTTTTCTAATGTGGTCCACCACATGTCCTTTTCGATGTGGTTTTCCACATGTCCTTGCTGACGAGATCTACTGATGTAATCTGCCTTATGTCTTTGCTGACGTGGTCTGCCACCGTGGTCTGTCACATCTCCTATTGAATTGGACGGTTGAGGCTTACATCGAATGATCCGACGGTCGAGAATTTATTTCAGCTCTCCAGGTCTCTGGGAATTTCAAATCTCAAACTGGAAATTTGAAGTGAGATTTTTTCAGAGCGTAACCTCCTCGCATATTTAGACCCAAAGTGAATGATAGTTGTTTGATCAAGTTCTTAGATCAATGGATTGATTTGTATGTTTTGTTTCCTTGGTTTAAATCTAACGAATCTACAACTTTGCTTATCCTATCCTTCCACTTTATTTGATCCAACGACTGAAGGGTATTTGGATAATCGAGAACTCAACCTTTTTTCTTATCCTTTCCTTTCACTTAATTTTAATCCGACGACTGATGGGAATTCAGATTTTTGAATTCTCAAACCTTTCAGATTATCCTGTCCTTCCACTAAAAAGTGATCCAATGGATGACAAGTATTCATATTTGATCTGACGGCTGACGAGTATTTGGATAATCAAAATCTCAGATCTTTCAGCTTATCCTATCCTTCCACTAAAAAGTGATCCAACGGTCATGAAGACACTCAAAGAATATCAACGATCAAGGATGATTTCATAACCATAACTTGCAAGTGATTTAACTCGTCACCTAAGCTCCACAATTTGAAGTTGTTCATTTGTTGGTGAGTCAACCACAGTCGTCAATATTTGAAGCTATAAGATCTGACGGTCCTGACTAATTGCGGGATTGTAAATCACACGATGTTTAATTCTCCTTTCACTCTCTGCAATCCATCCCTGCCATTGGTCTGGCGATTGAGCATCTGACGGTCACGACTTAATCTTACTTTATCTTATCATTTGTTGGATCAACCACAGTCATATATTTTTTAGTTTATTATCTAGACCGATTGCAGGATTGTAACTAGCGAGTAGTTTAATTCTTCTTTTGCTCTCTGCAATTCATCCCTGTCGTTGATATGGTGATTTCACATCAACGGTATTGATTTGATCTGAGTTTCATCACACCATACCTTCTGATCTTTGATATTCATTTGTTAACTCTCCTGAGCTTTAATCTCTGCATATCATCCAACTGTTTGACATCAGTCATTATATACTATTGACTAGTCCTCTAACGATTCTTCTGAAATTCATTGCACCATATCTTCTGAGCTTTGATCTTCATTCGCTAACCCTCCTGAGCTTTTATATCAACTTATAATCAAATAAATGATATCAGCTGTTGACATCAATGACATTATGTCCAACATGGTGAGATTATTTTGATTAGTCATTTGGGCTGAAGTCTGTGAGTTATTTGAAGTTTGAGATTATTTATAAGATGAACTGTCTTCATCAGAGGATTCTCCTCCTGAAGGAGGTGGAGAAGAGTCGGGTGGTGAAGGAGGAAGTCCATATCCCCCAACACCTAGAATGAACGTTTCCGATGGATTAATCAAGATATCATGCAATGCGTAATTTGGTGTACTAGTGGAATAAGTATATTCCTCTTGATTGGAAAAATTAAGAGGTCGATATAATTGTTCACCAAACTGTATAATTATGGCCATTGTGTCATGGGTTCTTATTATTGGTTGACAGGGATTTTGGATAATATCTTGTACATCAATTCCCAGAGGAAGCAGTGTTGCAGGTTCGACAGGAATAATAGGTTGGTCTTCAGATGTAGTGGTTGTATCGGGTACAATAGTGGAGTCTGAGCAACTACGAGTTATACCTGGAGAGTGATTGTTAGGAGGTTTCTTTCGACCACCTCATGCCATTAATATCCATTTTCCCCTTCTTCTAGCACCATTTGTTGACGGGCATATGTGAACACACCATCAACTGTGAGGGAAAGTTTGGTACCAAGTTTTATGAGTAACCTAAGTCGTTTGGTATGACTCACCTTAACGAGTTTTACGACTTCGTTGGCTAATAAAGGGATAAAATATAAACTATAAAAATGAAATAATTAACCAATTATCTACTATGTACATTTATGTTTTTATATATACAAAGTGTACAAATGTACAGATTTCAAGGTTTGTGAAAAAACCTTGGAAACTAAGTTTATAAAAGAGAACCAAATCTCAGGAAAAATGTAAATAGATCTAATATTAATTACTAATCTACTTTCACCTTTGAAAAGAAAAATAAATAAAAGAGTGAATGTAGATGATAATATTCCAACTTAGATAAGCAAAGTATTTAAGTTTAAAGGTGAATCTACATTCACAAATCAAATAACAAAAGAAGAAAAATACTAACCTAAAAACTGGCCAGTGTTAAAAAAGAAAATTGTGGTTGGGCCTTCTCGTATTAGATTGCTCCTTCAACTTTGCATGTTAAAAAAAATCTATAGCAAACAATTATATACTTCTGATACTATGGAAATTCTAGGAGAAAGCCATTTCACTTGACAATTCGAATTTCATTCATAATATAGAAAGGACAACCTTTGTATTGTTAATCTCGGGTGAGGATATAAATGGCCATTCACAATAATAATTTTTTTTCCCTTTGAACAAATAGATCTGTGCAAACTCAAAGTGTATGAACAAATTTAATACAGTTCAATATTTGCATCAATATAATACAATCACCTGAAACTATACAATTTGGAATCATGGATTATTAAAAGATTGAAAGATTTAATGTATAGATGATAATAATTCACCATGCATTGATAAAACAGACTAAAGCTAAGTTTAATCAATTCATAATCAATTACTTTCGAGAAAATGAATCATAATACCGAGATATCATAATGCAAACTGGACCCTTTAACATGCAGGACTAAATCCTTAGTTAAAGCATGATTCTATATTCTTCCATAAATATTCAATGGTCCATCTACCAAAATTTTCACCGTGTTCTTGACACAAAAACTAACTGAGTATTTAAACACCATAATGATCTACTTCTCATATCGACAGGATAGAGGTAAATCTTCAAATATAGTTTATTTTGAAACCAAATCCTAACTTGAGTTTATAACAGTAATGTTTACAACAACTTATAAAAGTTTGTTATAACAGTAATTCAAAAATACATTCTGAATTGTTTGAAATAGATCCTACTTTTAAAACATAAGTAATTCATGGTATTCATTAACCAAGCAATGCACATGACATCTTTCCATTTCTTTTGAGACCTAAAAATAAAATTAAAATCCAATTAAAATCACATTAACTAAATTAAGACAAGCTACAAAATATTTGACTCTGTAGCTAGTCTAAAAAAAACAATGCAACAACTAATACTTAACAAACAAATCAACTAATTCTTAACAAACAAATCAAATAGAAATAAAACATAGATTTATTTACCAAAATTAAACATTGGAAAATGAGGATTCTTGCATCTCTAATCTCATAATATCATTGACATTGGTTGAATTCTTAATAATAATATCTCTCAATTTCATGGGTTTCTTATTTGTCTGAGGAACACTTTGTTGTATTTCAAACATCAACTCCTGATTTTCTCTTTCAAGATCCCTATTCTACATCATAACCTGGTTAAGGCACATTCACATGTATGGAACATATGTGTAATACCTTTGGACCCATGCTAAGCATTCGTCACAACACATAGGTTCTAGATTTGGAAGAGTTTGTTGGTGGTCTGAGTGTGAAGGTTTTTCTTGCACCAACTTAGCCTTTAAATCAACCCGAATTCATGAGAATCCCTCATATTCTTGGAGAAACAAATTAGAAACAAAATCATACTGAGGATGACTATCCTCTACAGAGTCTGGGCTTGTATTTTCAACATAATTTTGATCATCTATCATAATCATTTGAATGGGATCATTCCTTTTCTTATGCCTATTCCTTATCATTCTAGATAGGATGCGACCATTTCTTTTGTTTTTAAACTTGACCTCACAGGCCTCCTGTAAATGCTTAGCTTGTTTACCCTGTTTTTTATGCTTCTCATTGAATGCTAGCTTCGTAGAATGTGACTGATCAACAACACTTAACGAATGGTTTCTCAATTGACTAAGGACAAATTCTAAAGGTTTCTTAGGCAAAAACACATGTATTTTGGACGCCAATTTCTCCATAGGAAAAAACCCTATTTGGGCATCAGGTGAAACGATAGGGTCATTTTGTATTTGAATTTCAATTCGAAAATCATGAGGCGAATTAGGCGAAGCCTTGGGAGAGAAAGGATCTTCAACATCTTGCATTGAATTGATGACATGGTTAATTTGTGGGGTTAAGAATTCATTTCTTACCAGAAAACATTGCCAAGTGTCCCCTGTGCTAACCAAATGGAATTCGACCAAGATGTGAATTAGGCCGTGGTGAAACAAGCTGGTCTCAGGGTTAGGGCTTGGTCGTTGATAAAATTTTGACATTTTTTGCAAGCTTCTAATTAAATAGAAGGGGAAATTTAAACTAAACCCCTGAAACACCATAAGCAACCACATGTGAAAATAGAACAATAGGCCAAAATTCCCTTCACAGGTGATGAATTACTTGATTATCAACAATAGATTGTGCCAACTGGTGTTAGAAAGCTCTAAAGGCATACCCTTTTATTTGGTATTGTGACTTCTTGGACACCAATAGAGACCGCCATGGAATGTTGGTTACCCTCATGTTTTTAAACCACCTATCACCTTTCTGAGGAAGACTCGTTGCCTTAGTAATGAATTCCTCCATGACCTATATCTAGACATCCCCAATTTTGGCTTTGGTGCCATAAAAAGTCTTGGAAAACGCCCTAGCTGCTTCTAAATTAAAATCATTAAATGACTGGATAAACTATAACCAACCGACCTGAGAAATCCTACCTGTCACGTCGTCATGGGACAACAAGGTTTGTGGTCCATTTGGCTCTATCCTAACTATGGGAGCCATAAACTAAAAATAGGTAAACCAGAAGACACATACATATTTTTCATCAAGGGGAGAACTATGTAACAAAACAAACCAAGCCGATAAATAGCGAAGGAGGTAGAACAAACATACCTTTCGATAAACAAACACTTGAGGGTGTGAGGACGCTCTATGATTAACTCCCACCCCAAGTTCGGATTACCTACAATAGACTAGAGGGAAGAGAGGTTCGAAACTAACAAACCCATGAAACCCTTGCATCCTACCACAAACTATTGACCTAATTTCGAGGACACTAACACCACGCAGAGTAATAATTCATGTGATATTCAAAAAGTCAGGCCATGTTAAGTGACTATTACTAAAATCCTTTCATGATATGACAATGGTGGTTATCAAAAAGTTACAGCGACATTGTTTAGAGATGTAAGGTTTTAAATGAAACCATGTATCATCCATATTAATCAATAGTTATAATAAAGGTTTTAATACAAGCCCGATATTCAAGTTGATAAGTTGGTTAGATCAAACAAAAGCCTTTTAAAATTGATCTTAGTTTGTAGGAAGTGAGTCTACTTAGGTTGTTCAACATAATACATAGACTTTCCATTTAAAAACATAGTTCAAGGATATTCGTATTCAGACCTTAGTTTAGTTAAAGAAAACAAACAATAATATTTAACTCATGTAAAGGGATACAATCACAAGAATTCGATCAACGATTTTCACGAAAAGAAGAGGGAAAACGATCAATAATTTACACAAACATATTCTCACGAAAATGATAAGAATTCAAACAAGACTAATGGGCACTAATAGTCACACCTTTGTACAAAAGAAAATCAGTTAATCTGATGCATATAGACATACTAGGCCGTGAGTATAAGAAGTGACTTTGTATTTCAAATGAGAATTAAAAACAAGATGCTAGTTGGGTAGCCAACAAAGATATATTATCTTGCTATTGTATTAGTAGATGACATGCTTGTTGCAGGGTCTAATATGCATGATATAAATGTGCTTAAGAAGAAATTATCTAATTCATTTGTGATGAAGGATTTGGGTGCTACAAAGAAAATCCTTGGTATGAGAATAACAAGAGACAGGAAAAATCGCAAATTGACAATGTTGCAGTGTGAGTACATAGAGAAGGTGTTGGAGAGGTTTATAATGCAGAATGAAAAACTAGTTAGTACACCTTTGGCTAGCCATTTCAAATTAACCAAGGAAATGTGTCCCAAGACACAGGAGGATATAAAATACATTTTCAGGGTCCCTTATTCATCAGTAGTTGGCAACTTGATTTATGTGATGGTTTGCACAAGACCAGATATTGCACATGCAGTGGTAGTTGTGAACAGGTATATGAACAATCTGGGTAAAGAACATTGGGAGGAAGTAAAGTGGATTCTTAGGTATTTGAGAGGTACTTTTACTCATGCATTATGTTTTGGAAGTTTAGACATTGTTCTACATGTATATGTTGATTCATATATGGAAGGTAATAAAGATAGCAGGAGGAGCACCACAGGGTATGTTTTTACTGTAGGTGGAACATCAATAAGTTGGATTTAAAAACTAAAAAAGGTTATTTCACTTTCAACAATAGAAGCAAAGTATGTTGCTGCTATAGAGGTTAGTAAATAAATGATTTGGTTACATACATTTATGGAGGAATTGGGAAAGAAGCAGGAGAATAGAAAGTTGTACTATGACAGTGAGAGTTTCACTCATATTGCAAAGAACTCAACCTTCCATTCGAAGACTAGCCATATACAACTTTTGTTAACAAAGGGAGTAACCGAGGAGAAACTGAGTTCCTTCCTCATCAAGTTCTGGCAATATAGTTTGAACTGGGATCTTGTCGCCTATAACCTTCTTTAAGCATGAAACATGGAAAACTGGGTGTACTCATGAAGATGCAAGCAACTCCA
>SNQJ01S0305387.1:0-10168 GCA_010110895.2 Picea sitchensis | reverse complement strand
CTGTGGAATAGTTTGGCAGGGCACAGGACTTATAAATGTACTAAAATACCAACCCACAGTTAAATGACAGTCAGACAGGGAAAACCGAAACTTGAACCTTTCGGGGCAAATGAATTTATGAAATTTTGACAGAGAAAGGCTTATAGGCTTACCCGATAACCCAATCCGCTTTACTCGTCTTGAAATGTTGGTTGAATTCGGAGCTACTATGCCATTTTGCTCGAAACGAGGAACCAAGATTTGAAAATCACGATTTGTTGAAAAAATTGCGTGTTGATAGCTATCTCCAGCGATTTTCGGACTCCTTAATGACACTTTGAGTTTTAAAATGAGTGGATAACCTGTCAAAAATGGTGAATGTATCTGCCAGTGGGAAAGGAGAGAAGCTCCGTGCAACCGTATCTGACTATCATCGCTTGGCACAGATTTGAAAATGATTTTTGCAGTGAATAACGCGCAGGAGTTTTGGAGCTTTCGGTTGACACCCACGAACGAACATCAACTCCCACGACGTGCGCTTTCGACGGTTTGAACTTCTCATCATTGCAGCGAAATTTGACATCTGGCTCGTGCGAAAGCACGAGCCTTCTTTTTGCGCGTTCAAACCTTTTTGGTGGTTGCTTGCTTCTTGCATTGACCACTTATCTGACGAAACCAAACACTTTCGGTGGTTAATGAGCACGCTGGGGGCTCGCCCAAACCACCGAAAGCTGCTGTTTTTCCAATTTATTGACCGAACCAGAACCAAGAATTTTCTTAACTAAAAATAACACAAAAGTAGCTTAAGCACGTGACTAATAGCAAGGATATCCTCTACAAAGTTCAACCAAAAGAACGGTTTTACTTTGGGAGTTAACAGTAATAATAAATGATGTTAGCACATTCAATAGCATAATCCATTAATAAACATGACAAATAAGCCCATGGAATAATAATTCAAATATTTGCAAGATATCAATTGGACGGGAAAAGTGTATTTCTATTAATACATGATTAGCAGAAGTGAAAATTTTATAGACTTCTATGTTGGCATGGTTTGGAACCAAGAAACTAATTTCCTTCCAGTTGGGCCTCCACCAAATGCAAGCTCATAAAAGAGAAACAATGAGGTTCTCAATCAATAAGGGAAGAGTTTGGGGGATGAACATTGTGTTCAGACTTAAAGGACAAAGGGATGCAGACTCAATATGAAGTAAATAATTTCTCCAGAGTAACTTTTCTGTCAAAGTTGAATTATTTCTCTCTTTTCCATAACTTGGAATTGGCCCATTTATAGCCTTCAAAATGGAGTTGAAGGGCCAAGTCGGAATGTTTCCATTATATGGAAGGACTAGGATCATAGATCTCATGTCGTGACATGGAAACTTGACATTAATTTTAAATTTCTGGCACAAATCCTGATGTACATGGGCTAATAGTGGTGCATCCTATGTATACACATGTTGTATAGTAGGAAATATGCATACATGTGGAAAAATATGTATTTTTAGCTCTGGATTTTACAAACAGGGATGATAAGTCTGCATAGGGAAATGGAAAAAGGTCTTATGTGCAAGATTTCATAGGGTGAGGAAAATATTTCTATAACAGATGCCCCCTAATGTGTAAGATCAGAGGAGTATCTACGATGACCGAAATAAATTATAAATGACCCAGAAGTGGAGTGATGGGGAACCAACTGAAAGAACTAGTTTTTCATTACATTCTTCACTGACTTTGCATACATGGATACTAATAGAATCACACTGCAGATCCATGTGAAAATACACCAAACAACTTTTTGTGGCCATGAATAGGAAAATACAAATGCGGTTACATGCCAATAGATCTCATAGTCATGAACAAGGCCCAATAGAACAAGTCTCAAAACCAATCTGAAGATATTTGCATACAATGGAGTACAATCTAATCTCCCATGATCACTAAAGTCATATAGGTTCTAGTCCAATGAAAATGAAGCAACAACTCAGGAACGTTGTGGTCACATACTGATGTACTCAAGTCTTCTACACAATCTTCCAAAGGTTCAAGTCTACATCATGTGAATAAAGGAGTTGAGGTCAAACAAAATGAGACATCGTTTGATTACTGGTCATTGAGGTATACCGTTAACAAATGTGAGACAACCTACCGATAATGAAAGTAGGTATCAAGGCACTAAGTACATTTTTACAAGTGTGAATAGAGGAGTTGGTGTCGAACACTTGAAGAATCCATCGATCAGTATACATTGATGTATTCCCAACTGTCGATGGCGAGAGAACTTGCCACTAATGATTGCAAGCCTCAAGGTACTCATAAGAGTCTAGGTCCCATTTCCAAAATAGATGAGTTGAAGTCGATGGAAGGAGACCCATTGAAAAGAGAGCATTAAGGCATCTCTCATCGGTCAACACGAGGTACAAAGTAGGAGCTTCATGATTTGGAGGAAATCAGACAAAGAACATGTTCACGAACCAATGACCCTGTGCATCTTTCGCATGTGCCAAGTGCAAGTGGTACATGAAAAGGACCCTCTGAATAGCAGCCAATGATGAAAACTACTAACAAAGGCGAGTAAACCACCAATAAGGCTAATGGAAGCCAAGACACTACATGAATATCAATGTGAATAGATGTCTTACCGTCGAACACAAGGGAAACCACCCAGTCAATGACCAATGATGAAATGTCGACTATTGGGTTCAAGGTTTCCTACCAATGATGAAAGTAGGACCAGGGTGCGTGATAGGACTACAATATCATGTGATTCTGAGAAAAACTGAGGGTATGGACGACATGCAAAGTCAAGATTTCTAAGGAATGGTCGACACAGGTTGATAGACTTCATTTGAACAAAAGCATGAGACATACGGAAGACTCAAACAACATAGACTCAATGATGAACCCATGAGATGCAGAAGGCATCAATAAAATTTTCTATAGGGACTAGAAGAGTAACTAGTCGATAGAGAATACTATGTAATGAGCTCATCTTCCTAAGGCCATGCTAATCCCAAAATTATGATGACAAATGGACTCAATAAATTTGTGATATGTTCAAAGGTGACATGACTGCTTCCAATACAAGATAATACTCCCTTCCCTCCCATCGTTTTTTTGTTTTTTCATAGACAAATGAATTCTATGATACAGAGGAGGAAATGAGTGTCGCAAGTAACCAAAACTAGTTCCAGCACTAGAATATACCTATGCTCAATGTAAGGAGATGCATGCAAGAGATGGACACTTGGGGGAATGTTCCCTCCTAAGTATAGGCTGTTAAATTGCGAAGGATATAAACAAGGCTTTGCTTGGTTGAGGATGAAAAAACTGTTGAGGCAAATGGTTTATAACGCAAAGCGAGAGCCAACTATAGGCTCAATACTGCAAACAAGGGCATGAGATGCAATCACAACTTAATGCCAAAAAATGTCCTTTTTCATGACATTTAGTCTACTTGGTGTGAAAAATGGATAAACTTGTGCCAAATAGACGTCCTTTCAAATCCAATTTACGAGTGTGAAAGAGAAAAGTTCACTTGGCAATATTTTCACTTTTTGAAGACGAGTTGGAAAAGAGCTTAAATTAAACTCAGTTGGGAGCCCTCGGGGCATAAGGAAACACGTTTATGAGTGAGAAATGAGGCTCAACATAAAGTCATGTACTAGCTATGATGGACTCTCGGACCTATGGAAACAATCTCTGCATGGGCACCAAATGAAGCAGGGGATCTAACTAGGGCACCCATGTTTGGTAAGTCTCTACCACTTGATAACAACATGACTTATAGCCGATGGAATATTCTGTGTTGCAACAAATGGGTTCACACCTAAGGCATAAAAAGTGACAGTTATAGGAGAATGAAAAAGTGCATGATGGAATGGATACCTATCCTATATGTTGGGTAGTGAAAATACCTTCCAGTGGTGACGAATGATCAACATAACGTTGAAATACGCAAGAATCCCTGGTGAAAACTACAAAAACCACCTCAATCCACCTTTGTATTAGTCCATTAGGCGAAAAAATGACTCAAAACTATACAAAGTGGGTAAAAATTGTTTATAAATAGTAACAAAACCAAAAATTACTATACCATTTTGACTTTTTACCCAAATAGTGAAAATTGGACCAAAATACCTCTGAGATTCAACTGGTGATTGCGGGAGTGTCAGACGATGAAATAAGAAACCGCTTGGACCAGGTAATTCCTCTTCCCATTCTCTTCATTTCAAGTGGATTAAATGTTTAAATTAGGTTTCAAATTTTGAGTAATTTAGGGCGTAAATTGTGTAATTTTGTGTATGCGGGCTGTCTCTTATCGGGTTGCGTATATGCTGGGTTATACGCAATTGTGAAAACTACAGGGCACATATACCCATCCCTATACGCGACTGTAAGTGAAGAAGGTCGTGTAAAAGCACACAATTAATTATTTCTATGGTTGCTAACTCAAATTTTGACTTTTTTCTGGCAGGATGGTGCTTGAATGGAGGGAAAGAGAGCACGAGGAGCTCGATGTTGCCGTGGACATATATCTGAGGGTCAAAATGGCCTTGAATATATGTGGCTTATATAAATTTTGGGCACTCAAAGGGATGAGGGCCTAGGTGAGGTTGCTTGAGATGCTTGTGGGTTACTGGGACCCTGAGAGTGAAAGATTCAACCTCGATGGGAAACCATTGAGGATTGAAGTAGAGGATTCTACTTTTTTACTAGATTATCACACCGGGGATAGGTTGTAAATCTCAAATAACAGGGAGCAGGGAGAGGAATGGAAATAGAGGAGTACATAGACGCTCACTGTATAGAAGGGACTCCGAAGGTCGGGAGTCAACTCCCCATCCGAGCAATAAACAATCTTAGCCTGAAGATTGCTGTGCTCGTGTTGACCAAGATCATAGGTTTGGCTTCGTTGTACCAGGCATTGAGGCCAATCATGTTCTATGCAGTAGAGTGCTTGAGACCCACAATATATGACTGGTGTACCTCACTACTGGAAAATATAAAGAGACAGTTGACAGAGTGCAAACAAAGGAGTAAGAGGAATTTTGGGTTTGCCTCTATCCTATGCAGTTTATTCTTCAAGTGGGTTCCAGGTTTGGGACCTAGATTCAAGATTCTTCCTAGAGGACCTCGTGATTCATTCATGGAGTGGTGGACCTAGGTAATGAGATAACAGGGGGGAGTTAGGGTGCCGACACCCTACAATGAGGATTTCTTCTACTGGTGGAAGCGACAGGTCATTGTTGTGGATGAATATCCCTATGTAGGGATCAAATTAAGAGGGGATCCGAACATGCCACTCCCACTAGGGACCACCTACGGGGACATAGGTATGTCAAATGTTTTTAAATATTTCATTTTTTTGTATTTTTTTATTGTAGAAAAAATATATTTTTGGATGATTCTTAAGTACTAACTAGACACTTGTGTAACGCAGTTGTGGGTCTGCAACAATCGGAAGGGATTCCTCAACATCGACAAAGGAAACAGAGAGACAAGGCAACGAGAGGATAATTTGAGCGAGTTCTACAAAATGTGCAGGGAAACTTGTCTCATTTGACTCATAGGATTCCCATGGTTCAGGCAGGGGATCTGCCGAAAGCCATGCAGTGGCAAGTGGTTGGTGTGCCCAGAGCTTGGGTATGACTCTTTCGGCATCTCGCAAACAACGTATTTTGTTACCATGACACACATCCGGTGCCACAGGCGTAGATGTCGTGGATATTGTAGTACCGACTGTATATGTGTATTGAGGGTATTAGCCGCAATTTTGTACTATAAACACCATATATTTTTAAATATATATAAAATAGGGATCTTCGGCTTTACTTATATTTTACAAGGTGTAAATTAATGAGATGGTTTTCTTTTCTTTAGTTATGTAACAAATTCCAATCTAAAATGAAATTAGCATAAGCGTCGGATACATGATTAGAACTCCTAGGAATGTGATAATAATTAATAAAATCAAACTGTCGTTCTAAAAGACATACCGTTAGTAATCATCAGAGTAAATTAGGATCACGCATGCAGTAAATGACATTCAACTAACATACTAATAACTAGGAATCCAGGTGAATCTCTAAAGAGCTAATACCATGTGAGATAATATCGCACAAAAGTTCTATAAAAAATCTATATTCGGCCACATTATTCATGAGTGGCCCTAGCCATATGCCACATGAAGACACCAGTAGACCCTCAGGTGATTAAAACACCCAAGTGGAGGAAGCCAAGTTCCATGTATGACGACTGGATCCATCTGTGAATCCTCTGTAGACCAAAGAATCTGTTGACATCTACCAAACAAGGGGAAACTCGATAAGCAGGCTGAAGACAAAAAGAAAGGGAAAATATATATACACTAATTTACATTAGTATGCAAAGATTTCCGCTCGAGCTTGGGGCTCAAGTGTAATATATTTTCAAATAGATCCCATTCCTAGGCTCGACCAACATATTTCCTTCATAATCTTCTAACTCATAGGATCCTTTTTCTAAGACATGTCGCACGATATAAGGACCATGCCACATGGGTTTAAACATACCTGCCCCCAGTGGTTCTTTGGCTTGATCATACAAGAGGACCAAGTCACCCTTGGTGTACAACCAAGGACAGGCAGACTTATCATACTATACCTTGACATGTCTTTTTTTAACCTCGATAGTCGTAGAGGCATCTTGACGCTGCTCATCAAGACTCTCTAGGTGTACAAGGTAGCACCCGAGATCGGAAGTGTCAGGTAGGAGCGTGACTGCCAACATAAGAGAAGGGATTTCAAATTCAATAGGTAATATTGACTCCACACCTTGTACTAACTGGAAAGGGGAAAATTTGGTGGCAGTCTTGACCGAGGTTTGGTATACCAAGAGTGCAGGATATAGCATAATGTGCCAGTCAGACTTACTCTGGCTGACAGTTTTTTGCAAAATGGTCTTGAGAGACTTTATGATGGCCTCTACTTGTCCATTTTCCTGGGGGTAATAAGGAGAAGAATGAACATGTCTAAACCCCATCTTAGATGCTATCTCTTCCATCATTTCATTCTGAAAGTGACTGCCATGATCAGTGACAATCTCACTCGGGATACCAAACCTGGTGATAATTGGATTGAATACGAAGAAGGCGGTAATATTCCCATTGTCTTTAACTATAGGAATGGACTCAACCCACTTGGTAAAGTAGTCGACAACCACGATAATGTGTTGATTCCCCCCAACCGGAGCTGGGTTGAAATCCACGAAGTCCACCCCCCACGTGGTGAAGGGACTAACGGTAATGACTGGGTGAAGAGAGGTCAGATGCGAACGCATTTTCCGAGTGAACACCTGGTAGGGGTGACACGTATTAACCACTTAAATACAATCCTTAAATATAGTAGGCCAAAAATAACTGGCTCGCAAATTTTTTTGGGCTGTAGAAAGCTCGGATAGGTGACCACCACAAGCCCCACTGTGGCAATCATTCAGGACTGACTCGGCTACTCTGTGAGTTAAACAACGATGCAAGATATTGTCTATTCCTAGGCGATACAAAGTGTCATCGACGATAGTATAATTCTTATCTTGATACCTTTCACGCCATCAGTCATCTTGTGAGAGATGCTGAGGGAACTTCAAAGTTTGAATATAGAGAACAATATATCCATACCAGGGGTTGGATGAAGAGACAAGAAAAATGTGTTCATCCGAAAATGAATCAACATGGATAAAATTCTCATCTAATCATGGAAAGTTGGATATTCACTCCGCGAAGACTAGCGATTTCTTGGATTTCACAGAAGTGAAATCCAAGATCACTTTCTTGTAAAATGACAATCCATTTATTATATTTCCCCCCTATGATACACCTGGTAAGGACATATTGAAATGGATTGACATCGGCAACCACAATAGTCTTGCAAAGTAATATATAATGATGCAAATGTTGGACTTCATGAATGACAACCAAATCTATCTTTTCAACGTGAGAATAATTAAGTTAAGAATCGACTAAATTTTGACTAAGATAGTAGATGACGTGCTCGCGGATCTCATCATCCTCCTGAACCAAAACCATACCAATTGCCTCCTCAGACGTGGAAATATAAAGCAAGTAATCCCTACTGTAGTTAGGAGACTTCAACAGAGGTGTCAGTACCAAGGCTTTCTTCAAAGCATCGAAGGAATCCTGGGCTCTCTCATCCCAGGTAAAAGGGGTGTTCTTCTTCAAAAGATGTATGAAACCCTTAGTGATATTGGCATAATTTACTATAAACCGACGTAGAAAGTTAGATTTCCCCTGTAAACCTTCAAGTTGTCTAATAGTATGTGGGGGAGGCAATTGAATTATTGCCTCAACCTTTAACAGATCTACTATGATCCTAGTCTCAGAAACTAGAAATACCAAAAGACAACCAGAGCTAACGCAAAATATGCAGTTGTGAGGGTTCAACCAGATTCTATAGTAACGACATCTTTCAAAAACAATTCGAAGGTGCGTAGAGTGATCCTCTCTCTTGAAAGAGTGAGAAACAAGATCATCAAGGTAATATTCAACTATATTCTTAAGATCGAGAAAAGCGAAGGTCATGGCACGTTGAAAGGTTGCTCCAACGTTTTTAAGGATGAAAGGCATTTTCCGGTATGCAAAAGTACCCCAAGGATAAATAAATGTTGTCTTGTGTTGATCCTCAGGTTTAATTTGAATTTGTTTATACCCTAAAAATACATCCATAACTGAAAATACTTCTCTTCCTGCACACTTGTCGAGAATATGATCAATGAAAGGTGTCGGGAAGTTGTCTTTAGGACACGCCTTTTTCAGGTCATGAAGGTCCATACATACATGGATAGTTCCTTGCTTCTTATTCACAGGAATGAGATTGGATACCCATTCAGTCAAGGGATCCAGGTAGATGAAGCCAACATTAAGTATCTTCTCCACCTTTTCCTTAATAGTAGGTTCCTTCTGGGGCTTGACAGTTCTAAGACGTTGTCGAACAGGTTTAGTATCTGGCTAAGTTATAATCTCATGCTTGACAACACGAGGGTTGATTCCTGACATATCTTCATATGACCAAGCAAATACATCTCATAATTCCTTGAAGAGTTCGGTGTAGATTAGGATTTCCTCTGGCAAACAATCTGCACCGATATGTACATTTTCAATCTTTCCAGGGGTACGAGAGATATCGATCATGACGATAGGATAAATACTCACCATATTTCCTTCGGCATAAATTTTGTGCATATCAAGTGGAACTACGGCATGACCGACTATCTCACTCAAAGTAGATCGAAAGTCATCTTGTTCGATTCTTCCAAGCTCTGGGAGAAAATAAGAGTGGTGATGCAAATCATCCCAAGGTTTGTCGAAACAATTCATGGCTTTGATTATGACTTCGTCCAAAGGCAAAGTCTCATTGAGACAGTCATGTGAACAAGACAACGAAGTGGCCCACACGGGCCTCAGAACGAGATCCTCTTCATCCGTCGGCAAGGTAACAGGATCGGGATCGACGAAAGAGTCAAGAACAACTTGATACACAATCTCCACTATTGATAGTGGCATGGCCATTCCAACATGTTACTGAACTTCAAAAGACAAATTCGGGGAAGGTAGGGTACATGGATCACTAAAATAGGAAGTGCGGAAAGGAATGGACCTCCTTGTCGAAACAAGCCTATTGGACATGGCATAAATGTGATGAGTCAGTGCCATGAAGTTGAAAGTACCCATAAGGGAAGAATACATTCCGACACCAATATTCTTAGTTCCCAGCTGAGAATTGTCGATCACGGGGATCGACAGTCCAACAAATGCATTGGGACTAGAGTACGCAAAGGATAACTGGTCGATTGTCATGATCTTCCCTTCATGAGGAAAAAAAGAGTACAGAAGACGGACGATACAACACCAACCATAGCATAGGTCAAATTTCATGCTAGTAACAAGTTATAATTAAGAGGCACATCAACTACCTCGACCTCTACCTCTACTATCTTCCCACCTAACTAGACTAGAAAGGTAGGAAGAATACCGTGAGGGCAGAAGGAATTGTTAATGTTTATGCCATTATTATAGTTCTTTGCATTTCAATAGATAATAGCAACATAAGAACAAGATCACTGAGAAATACACATTCACAAGAGACACAACATTTATCCTGGGAAACCCTCTAGGGGAAGAAAACCCAAC